>JAQIWG010009009.1:0-10977 GCA_034695025.1 Chamaedrilus cognettii | reverse complement strand
CGAAAAGGAAACAGTCTAATTTGAGTTCTCAAAATCTCTATGTTAATCAACAAGCGCAACTGCCCCCATTAAAACAAATCTTTGCACGGGCATTGATAATTTTGTAACATAAAAGTCATCAAAATAAAGAGAGGCACTGTGGTGTAGTCGTTAAGGCGTTGGACTTTGAGTCCAAAGAATCTGGGTTTGAGTCCCGGCGCCGGCAACTATGAAACCATGCGCTACAGGCCCTTCAGCAAGGCTGTTAAACGCACAAGTGCTGCTAGCTGATAATCATTGTCCAGAATAATTTATTGTTCTTGTTCGCGACAGGAAGGGAATCCGGTCGTAAAAAATCAGCTCAATATAAATGTCTATCCTGTGTTGACACGAACATGGCGTTACAGGCTTGCCTGTAACGTATTAGAGTGGATCTCAAATACGATGATTATTATTATTATTATATAGAAATGACCTTCTTAATGAATAACATTGTTCTGGTATAGCCTATCTTTCAAGTCCTTTCTACGAGCTTCAATGATTTCTAGACTGGCAATTACTAACTTAAAGTATTCATGCCTGCCTGACATTCTGACTTCTGAAGATGATGGTACAGTATACAAGGAATGCAAGCGTCGTTTGATATTCATAACATTTTTTTTTTTCTAATTGCAAGTACTTACGATATGCCGCAGATAAATTACAATGGTAACCTTGGGCTGTACCAGTACAGTCAGCCATAATACAGACTGAGTTGACGCTGTGCGTGACTCAGGTCTAAGACCTGCAGAGATGGCAGTGGGGAGGGGGGATGGAGCTCACAACAACTCTCAAGTTGGTATTGTGTGTGACTCAGGGCGCCTACAGCACATCTGATGGGGAGGCAGAGCTCACTACAGCTCAAGGTGACTAGGGCATGTACAGCAGAGATGGCAGGGGGGGATAGAGCTCACTGCAGCTCAAGTTGGTATGTGTGTGACTCAGGGCGCGTACAGCAGAGATGGTGGGGGGGATAGAGCTCGCCAAGCTGCTGCTCAAGACGATCGTCACTCAAGTCCAGACCTTTCTCGACATGAACCAGATTATCTGTGCTGGACCTTTCCTATACGCCTTTGTGCAGGAGGTAGGCTGTGTCTAGTGCACGCACCCTTGACAGCTAATCATATGTGCTGGACCCTTCCTGTACGCCATTGTGCATGAGGTAGGCTTGTATCTAGGAACTGCACCCCTCACAGCCAATGATATAAGCTGGGCCCACCCTATAAAACTTTGTACAGAAGATGGGCATCTAGTAAGCTGCCACATTTTAAGGATTTGTCATCTTGAGACAACAAATTCTTAGAATATTGGATTGATCTGTGATCAATGTTGCAATTGATTACAACGTGTTTGTATCGTGGAGGTATTCTTTTATTTAGTACTGAAACTTTTGTATGGCATGAACGAGAGTTAAGATCAACATTCAGGTTAAGCTAGAGCATTTTTCAATCAACGCATGATAGGCCTTACATGGCTAAATCTTGATTACGTAATGATTCCATAGGTGACAGACAGTAACTCGATCTGATATGGATGCCAACACGCTTTTATTGCAATCCTTCATTATACCGCATTCCATCATTCAAGTCTGCAGACTGGTGTAACAGAAGAATTAGTTTTTCATTCAGAATTTCTTTGAGAGGCGTAAAAGGCGGCTAACGAGGGCAGTGGTTTTTGCAGGATTGTGTGTTTGGCGGGGTGTTTCAAAATGTTCCGGGGGGGTGTTCGAAAGAAGATGCGCTTCCAAACCACAGAAATTTGCGATAAACCCCCCATTTTTAAATTTTATACCCCCGCTTGGAGGGTATAACCTGGAAAGGAAATTAAAAAAATTCCGAAGGGTGCCCCAGTTGGAACACTGATGGTGTCCTTTCTGACATCCTATTTTTTTTGTTGAGGTTATTTTCTAACAAATGACAACTAACAGAAACTACTACATTTATATATATAATAGTTAGAAATGAAAATGTGTTGCCAGAATCAGTTTTGAGGGTTATGGATCCATAAGCACACCCCCAATGGGTTCTGAGGTTTAGGGTGTTCCTGTACTTGCACCTGTACACACAAGTCCATTCGTACTTGGGGGGGTTTTCCTTCCACTGGGGGGTTCTGGGAAAATCAATGAATGAAGGGGGAGCGACTTTTTAGACTTAGTCTATTGCTACACACGATTCTTAAATAGTAAAACCACTACCACTATTAATATTTTCTCCTAAAAGTCGGGTAACAAAAATTGGCTTGTAGCCAAAAGCTCATCGTGTGAGTTGCAAAAGGCGACTAAAGAAGGGGCTGCGTTTCTTTGCTTCACCCCGAGAAACAAAACCAGACTGTAATTGTGTTTGTTATTGCTCCACGCGGTGCGTAAGTCCCAGACACTGCTCACATCGTGCAGTGTGTGTGCAGGGCACGCCGGACGCCAAGATGTTTGCTCAGCCGATCTGTCTGCAACGTCTCGCCACCTTCTGTCTCGAGGCCTACTGCGCCACTGTAAGAGATACTAATGATAGTACTTATGACTGATGATACTAATCACTGATGATACAAATTACTGATGAAACTGATCACCGTTTTGCTATAGCATTATGATATATAAAAACGATTGTACATGTATGTAGTAATTCAGCGTCTCGGCACCTTCTGTCTCACCTACTGCACCACTGTGGGTCTCAGATGATACTTATCATCGTGTGATGTTGATGTCTGTTGTGGTGCATGAAGACAGTTTGCTTTTGGTCCATTAGTATGTACACAAGCAACTTATTAGTTTTCCCCCTTCTGTACGCAAATTTACTTCTTCCGGCGCCCCGCCCCCCCTCCCCCCAGGTACGTACAATTTGGCCCCCCTCTTATAAAGCATGACTAAAGCGGCGAACGCTTATCATTGCCGAGGTATAGGTCGCCGACTTGGCTAGTCCTGTCGCCGACTTTGCTGCTGCGAAAGTATAATATAATGCTGTCATGTGATAGCAGTCTGAGACTTTAAGTCTAGTAAAAGCCCACATGTCCTCGGTCTGTGAATTTGTCAATGTCTTAGAATTTGTTTATAGCCCCCCCCCGCCCCCTCAACAAAACTACGTATATTTTGCAGACCTCTTCCCCCACGCGTATAGGAGAGTGTGCATGTGTGCTTTGGCCCACTCCACCTCCCTACCTACATGATACATGATCACATTATAAATGAACGAGCCCTTCGACGACATTTTTCTGGAGCTGCGTTTTACCCAGCTCCAGCATAAGCAGCGCCAAATATTTTACGCGGATACGCTGAAAAAACTTTGTTACGCTGAAACTTTTTTTATACATTTAACAAATAAAGTCGCAATTGGGCCTGGTCTACGGGTATGAGATTGATATAACCTGGGTACTCAAAGGTTTTTAGCGTCGACTTCTATCTTAAAACTAAGTCTTTAAAAATGTTAATCTTGAGAAAGAATGGAGTACATGTACATATTTGTTGACCATGGTACATGTTACTTTTACAGATGCCCACTTGCATGTGTCGTACGCTTGATTTGGGGTTTAAAGATGGTGTGTAGTAACAAAGATCATTACAGTCCGAAGAAGCTAATGGATTATAACGTTAGGACGCCACGGATAGTTTTAAGTGTAGAGCGGGTGTCCATGGCTGCGAATGGCCTGCCCCTGCGTAAATAATGCGTAAATAATGCGGGAATGCGGCCACAAAACATATGTGTGTGTGTTCGGTCCTTGCTTAGGCCTTCAACTTTTTTCTGTTCTTACTTACAGCTTATTATTCTTGCTGACAGCAGAGGCCTGTTTCTGTTCCTACATTTAGCTTGTTTCTGTTCTGCTTATCGCTTATTGCTCCTCTTGCTTACAGTTTGTTTCTGATCTTGCATGCAACTTGTTGCTGTTCTCGCTGACAGCTTGTTTCGGTTCTTGCTCACGGCTTGTTGCTGTAAACAACCACTACACGAGGCGCTTTGGTGTAGTGTTTAAGGCGTCGGACTGGGAACCAGGTCCAGAGACTTTTTCCCGTGCCGGTAACTCATGGCGTTAGAGGCCCTTCAGCAAAACTGTTAAACACACAAGTGTCGCTAGCTGCTAAATCCGTGCCAGATAATTATTTATTTGGTTGGCGTAAGGAAGGGTATCCGGCCCTAAAAACCTATCTCCAGCAGTCCCTATCAGGCGCAAACGTCTAAACCTGAGTGTAAATGCGGACATTAACAGATTAAATGACAGTATAGGCCGTTAGTTAGTACAGCTTGTTTCTGTTCTTGCTCACAGCTTGTTACTGTTCTTGCGCGCAGAGCAAGAACAAGCGTGCCAAGTCACTGCCACTAGTGCTGGGCGCGTGCGTGGACGCAGACCGAGGCTCCATGCTCGTCGTCGGCATTGCACCAGTCTCCGACAGGACGCGCAAAAAGTACGCGACTCTTACACTCCTGAGTTTTTCTTTCTTTTTCACGGTTGTGCTATGTTTTCGTGATTTGACCAATTTCTTTTGTTTCTTTGAAAGAGGCGTTTTGCCTGGATATAGGAATATTTTGTCCTGTAGTGATGGTTATATGAAGAAAGGAATATTTTCTTGTCTAGTTGTTTAGAAGAAAGGTTGTATCAAGAAAGGAAGAAATTTATATTTTGACGTTGCAGTTGTTTCGGCAAGGCGTTTGAGCAGGCGGCCGTCACGTCCAACTCTCGCACCCTGCAGGACAGCTTCGACACGCACTGTACGCGTATAGACCCTCACGTCTGCCAATAAAACTCATGCTTGACCATTTTGATGTAAAAAAAATAAAATATAGAGACATGTTTTTTTTTAGTTGACCGCATGGGTTTGACTTTCAGGCGCTTGACTTTCAAGCGCTTGACTTTCAAGTTGTAACAATAGCTAGGCTACCGCAGTTCGGTTCAGTGAGGCCAGTTAAGAACCACTTCACCTTTAGTTGCCTTTTAGGCTCTCCCGTGGGGCTCTGGGTGCAGATCTAGTCTCTGTGTACCCCAGTCTGCAGGTTTGAGATGGAGAGCAGCAGATTGTGACCAGCCGCTGTACAATGTTTGTGTTGCAGATATAGAGCAGTGTGACCAGAGCGGTGTGACCAGTTATTGTCCTGTGTTGCAGACATAGAGCTCAAGATGGAGGACAGAAGCAAGTTCTTTGACGCACTCGTCAGCTTGCTGCAGTGATGGATGAACAACTACTTCGATGTGGACTTTATTTATAGATGCACCATTTTAACCCATATTAGTTGATTTTATTGACCTACTACATCAATGTTGGCTTGAAGCTTGAGGGAAGCGAGAAGATTGGTTCTATTGTAAAGTTGCCTAAAAGAAGAAAGTTTGAATTTTTTGCACTGCTGTTGCCATCAATGTTGAACTGTGTGTTTTTACTCTTTGTGTTTAATGTTGTATGTATATTATACTATTGGTAGTGTGTTCTTAACTTCTTTTTAAACCATGGATGTGTCAAATAATTTATGATAATTAAAATAGGCCTATGTCCATTTACATTCCATTACTTTCTGTTTTCTATTTTCGTTGTAAACTTTGGTACAAACATAATTATATTAATCACTGGGGTTTATGAACATTAAGAGTGGATTCTAGTCATTCTTTTGTTCCCGCCTTTACCTCTACCTTAGCTTAGGAGAAAATTTAACAGCGGCCAACTGCTGTTCAAAGAGACTTTGTTTAGTTCCTTTTAAATTAATAAGACGTCATTAAATTATAGACCTCAACTAAAAATTATTTTTGTTGACACTCAATAAAAATTTAAAATTTAAATAAATAAAAATTTCATGTAGAATTTTTTTTAACGAAAAAAATTCGAATATTTACAAGAATATAGCACCATTATAGCATCGCTTAAAGCGTCCACACAGATGGAAAATGAAATAAAATACGAGCCCCAAAAAGCGCGCCTAAACGCGCGCGACAGCACACTATGTTCAAAAATCCTGGCAGTGACAGTCACATCAGCCATATGCCTGAATCTTGGCCGCCAAAGTCCCCAAAACCGCCGCAGCATTGCCACGTTGGACAGCCAATGCAAGCCGCTGCTTCAGAAAAGCAGTCAACCGTACGTCCCCGGTCACCCCTGCTATGCGTCTGCCAAGCTCGTTGACAGTCTAGTCCGTACGCCCCCCAAGTGCCCATTGTTTCTATAGCAACGGTCACAAACTCGTGCGCTGTAGCCAATGGGGCGTACTTTGTCGCTTGCTCTCGGCCGCCGCTGCGCGGACCCCACCTCAGTCGCTGAGTTCTGAACATGTGACAGTGTAGAATTTTTTGATTTTTTTTTCTGTATATATATTGCGGGTTGTGCGAATGGCAGTTACGGGCTGCCGTTAAATTGTTTCCTTAGCTAAGGTCAAGGTTAAAGTTGGAACAAAGGTACGTCTATAGAATCCACTCTGAGAAACTGTTTTTGAACATGATAATTATTAAAGAAGGATCCATCTAACGAATGACTAAATATCAGTAAAGTTTGTTTTTTTCGCTGGAATTTCATTGATAGTGTCAATAAACACAAGAATTTCAACGAGGCAATTGATCTGGCTTCTCATGTATAATCAAAAGTAATATAGAGCCTACACAAATCAAAATACAATTCTTCAATTCTTCAACTAAACTTGAGCGTAGCTTGCGGCGATGCAAGTTGCCTTCACTGAATCATTTCCACAGAAATAGACTAATATAATATACACACCACCCTTAATTCTATGAGTGGGTCTATAAACAAACAGAAAAACAACAGCTGAGTGCAGGTTAATAAGATTGCATGCACGAGAGCTAACGGAGGAGTACAGCGCCACGACTCATATCTTCACTGACGGCTCTAAAATTACAGACGAAAAAGTACGCACCACCTTCTGTGTGCCGTCACTGGAAGTTGAGAAATCCATTAGAATTAATGATTACTTGACAGTATACACAGCAGAGCTAATTGCAATTAAACACACCTTAACGCGGATAAAAGAGGCGCCTGTTGACAGGTACGTTATATTTAGCGACTCGCTAGGCGCGCTGCAGTCCATGGACGCGGGTCGATGTACATCTAGACCAAACACACTACAGCAACTAAAAAAACTACTGATCGATGTTATAAAGCGGTCTGGAGTAACGCTGGCTTGGATTCCAAGTCACGTACGGATTCCGGGAAACGACACAGCTGACCAGATGGCGAAGGAAGCCACTAGAAAACTGACTATAGATGATGACGTAGCACTAGAGATGAAAGAAGCATACAACGACATAAGTAGACATATAGGAAAAACCCGGCAGAAGCAGTACGACGAGGCGACCACAGGGGCACAGTACCGTTCACTAGAGCCAAAAATAAGCACAAAAATTAAATATAGCAACAAAAAACGTGATAAAGAAGTTACAATCACACGATTCATATTAGAAAATGTCGCCTAAACTTTTATTTACATTAAATAGGTTACCACGACAGTGGGGAGTGTAACACATGCGGAATACCAGAAACAATTGAACATTTGCTGCTACATTGTAGCAATATAGCATATATTAAACTGCGTTGTAGGCGACAAACATTAAACCAACTGTACGAAATATTTTAGGGAACGGAAAGCTTCTCGATTACACATATAATCTCCTCACACTCCACTCTTTAGTAATATATCAACTGTATATCTATATATCTCTGTATTCTCCTTTTATATCATTAATTGACATAGATTATCTTTTGAACACCCTTCAATGACTCGGAAAGAATGTAGGTCGTGGCATTGCACTGCAGAAGGCTGGGTGCAATGTCTTGATGTGCATTCGGACATGCTTCATTGAAGGGTGAGATGTTTGTCTTGCACATATATATTGTGTAAATTGTGCTGAATCGCATCTTTAATATTTAGATAAATCTGCTATAGAGATGATTTTCAACGTTTCAGGATTCAGTGTAATATGATGTGAAGGTAATTAACTGTGTGTCTGTGTATTACAATGTGTTTATTCTATTACATAAAATATTAAGTGATGTGACACAACCTACTGAATGCATGACAAGGCTAAATGTATTCCCTTCTGTCAAAAGATACTGCCGTGAGGTTTTACGATAGCTCTGTTTGCAGGAGACAAGGAGACGAGAGACGATGACGAGAGACGATGACGAGAGACGATGACGCGAGACGAAAGACGAGCTGAACAACGATACACACTGGGCGACGCACGCGAGGAAGACAAGGAAGGGAGTGGCCGGCGCGGGGAGGAGGGGGCGCTGGTGGGAGCGAGGGGTAGGGGTTGGCGCAGGGCGGGGGGAGCTGGTGGGGGCGAGGAGGAGGGGTTGGCGCAGGGCGGGGGGAGCTGGTGGGGGCGAAGAGGAGGCGTTGGCGCGGGGCAGAGGGCGCCCCGTGAGGGAACACGGAGAGCTAGAGGACCAGAAGACTGAGAAGCCGCCAAGTCGACGACGCTGCCCGATGTGGCAACGCGACTGGAGAAAACCGGCGGCACAAGCCAAGAGCAGAAGCCAAACCTTTTAAACAGAAACTCACATGCTGGAGAAATTACGCAGCTACAGACTAACAACAATGCAAACTATATATTGTAGTAAAACGTTGATGTTAAAAATAGGGGTATATAGAGACCAGATGTGTCAAAATGGGACATAAGATATACATTGTAAATTGATGCTGCAACAGACGATACTGTATGATTGCTAGCGTATAGATTGTGGCTATAATCAATGACATTAATGCCACATAAAACCCAGCTTAACAACAAGCTGAGTGCGTTCGACCCCTATCAGGTCGGGGAACAAACTAAGAATAGACTTGCAGTCCAGAGCTTCCCGGGACTGGGATGAGAGAGTAGTAACAGGACGATCAATGAAAGAGTACTGTGGCCGCCCTCTTACACAGAATCGGACTACAATAGTCTTCGTTTCTCGATCAGACACGGTCCTAGAATTTCTTTAAAAGAAGAAAGAAGCCATGTGTGTTCAACTCAATAAACTGCCTTTCAGCAAAATAGGGAACAAGAAATTGATTTGCAGTCCCCGGGCAAATTTCAAATTCAACTACAACTATTCATAATGAGCTAAAACGGTTAAAGCAATGGAACTGTTTAAGACTTTCCGTTGACCCATCGAATAATTATTGGCATTGTGTAGCCCATTCGGCAGGCTTGAATTGTAGTCAATATATGTCTAATATTGTTCAGTTGTTTGGTTTATTAGGTTGCAGATAATGCGCAGGAGGTCATGGCCTTCTATTAGCCATATTCCTACCAAGTTTTTATGAAATTCTGTCGATTAGTTACAAAGTTATGAGCTTCTGAAATTGACTACCCCGCCGATTGTGTGAATTTTTTTAGTTTTGCTGTGCGGCAGACTGTTAATCGTTGGTGGTTGTTATTTTTTTGTTTAGTGAGCAAATCTAATTTTAATTGCATGAATAAAGATGATAATTGAGTACTTCTGACTTCAGAAACATTGCAAAAAATTTAAAGCGTCTTTTTTTAGTTTTTACTATACAAACGCTAACAAATATTTGAACAGTCGTCAATTCAAGACTAAGCTGACAAGTCAAATATAATAGCTCAAAACTGTGAAGCTATTGCAGAGAATGACACTCAATGCAAGAATTAGTAGAAAAAAGAAGTTTTATGAATACACACGCCATTGTTTCATTTTTTAAGCAAAATGTCACATCGCTCGACTTAAAAAATTCAAAACATTGCAAGTAGCCTATAGATTCAACAAAATTTAATGAAACTGCAAAAAAGTTGGTAGTAGATGACTATTCGTCCGTGCAAAATGTTGTCATCGACGGATACGCACTGCAGTAGTTATACGGAAAAAATCCTAAGGGGTCGTTCTTTATAGCCACTCTGTCTATATCAGCATGTAAATAAGATGATTAAAATATTGACAAATACAAATAATTTCTAACAAATTGGCATTCATTATACGCGTGGGATTTTCTACCGACATGTCGGAATTCTTGTTCCATATGAAATTCTGCGGATCTATGGTCATTGTGTGGTAACATATCCTAGTGCCTAGAGGCTAGACCACGGTCACGACTATACGAGCGAATAATAATGCGTTACACTGGCAGTGGGGTGCGACCGTGCGAGGATGTCCGCGGCGGAATCTAAATCGGAAGGAAAATATGATTTGGGAGATTTGTGGGATTAATCAAGGGTAACCGCTATGATCGGAATTGATCTAGATTTATGTCTAGCTTTATGGTTATGTTTAAGGTCATGGGCCTAGGCACAACCACATGGGGGAGTCAACAACTGGAATACCTACCCAACTTTTTGGAAGACCTCTCCACTTCTCAGCGTTTTTTTTCAATAATTAGAGAATCGTGGAGTAGGGCGGCGGGGGGAGTGTTAGCCCTCTCCGTTGTGAGAAGTAATGTACATTTTATAAGAGAAAATGTCTCCGCCAGCTCACTCCCCCCGCCCTCCCCCCACCCGCGCTCGCAAGTTTAGACCCGTCCTCCCCAATCTTGAGAGCGCGATGCGCCCATGTTACAGGTGTATATCATTACCCCAAGATTTTGTGTTCAGGTTGGAGCTGAGTTTAAAAGTGCCCGCAGACCTTTGGAGCAAAAAGAAGGAAGTTTTGTCGTTTAGGACAGCAGTCTGTGTAGAACCCGTCGAGCCGCCGACTACTTGCGGTTGTTTGTCTTGGTGCGCAGAGTTGACTTCATGATCGCCTAGCGACGAATGCTGCATGCAATATTCTTCTTGTTAAGGTCACGGTGACCTTACCGACGGCGGCTGGCGTTCGTTTGAACGAGCGCGCACACCGAGCGATCCCGTGTCCATTCTCTCAAACTAACGACACGATAAACTACCTTAGTTTTGATAGAAATGTGTGCGGGCACTATAAGAAAGACCATTGCGTCGCATGCACAGCGGTGCGCCGGTTAGTGCTAGAGCGTCACTTGCGGTTAGATCGTCGGCGAATCGCTCACATTCTGGAGTAAAATTATACCACGTGATCGAGAGTGCAGCAGC
>JAQIWG010009008.1:0-10978 GCA_034695025.1 Chamaedrilus cognettii | reverse complement strand
TCGTCGTCATCGTGGATAATCTGCACCACGTGACGTCACTGGAAGAATCGTTTAGTGACGTCACGGCGAACAAGCATCGACACAACTGGTGTGTGCATGATTAGAAAATAATAGACTTGTTCTCGGTGCTCATGTTAAGAATTTTTACATGGGGGACATCCTGCACCGCTGCTGAACTTAAGAGGAGATATTCTGAAGCTTTGCTGGATATTTCCCTTCCCTTGAGAGCTCATGGCAATTTTGACTAATGTATGTAATTTGTGTCTTTACTGTTGTAATTTTATGAAATGCGTCCAATTTCGACTTTTTGCTGTTGTGATTTAGTTTAGGGTGTGTAATTTTAAATATTTTGATAGGAGTTGATTTGAGAAATGATTTAATAAGAATTTGTACTTGTATTGCTTATGCTGTTGTTATTCATTCTCCACATTGTACTGTTTGGCAGCCCATTTATTATCGGGACACTGAACCAGCACCCCAGCATAGGGGGGGCTGCATTAACCCCGGGGGGCTCGATTCAACCCCCTACTCTTCGTCTTCACCAGGATTTCCCCTGGATCCTCTGCTTGACTCACATTGAACCAATCAGAGGCCTGCTCGGCCGCTGCCTCCAGCGCCGCCTGGCAAATGAGGAGGCACTAACAAGGCGCAAAAATGGCCGACTGAGGCTGGTCACTGATTGGCTGACGCAGGTGTGGTTCGCAGTCAACGCGTTCTTGGACCAACACTGCAGCACAGAAGTTCAAATAGGTAGCTTGCCAGTAGTGGAAAATACTATTTCAGTGTTGTCACTTTAAACTGATATGTGTGGGCTATATGGTTGATGCATGTCTTCTTCTTCACTGTTCTGCCACATGGCAGGTCTTTGATTTCCAAACTTTCCACCCGAGCCGATCTTTGGCCTTTCTCTTCATCTCTGCATACGATTCCTTCCTTACGATTACGATTAAGCAGGTCGTCTATCATCCCGATCTGTGGCCTTCCCGGTCCTCTCTTTCCTTCTATTCTTCCCTCTATCGTATCTCTCAGCAAACCCTCTCCTCTCTGTATATGTCCCATCCAGTTTTTCTTTCTTTTTATTATCACTTACATCATAATGTATGTATTCAAAGCGATTCAATAACACGGTACAGAGCGCAAGTTAGTTTTATGTATAATGTTCTAAGATATTGATTTATAGTTATAAAACGTAAGTACATAATAACCTTGCGGTATGCAAATGTTCTGTTCTGTGACTGTCCGTCGAGGAAAATTCTGTCGGCCCCCCCTCCATTTTCCAACCCCCGCGGCCCAAAAACATTCCGACTGCCGACCCCACACCTCAATTAAGCCGACGCGAGCCTAGATTTTAGTCCTTGAGAATACGTTTTTAACTGAGTAAATTATCCAAGAAAACCAAGAATTAAAATGCGGCTCAAAAATGTAGACAAAATTAATTTCTTTAAATTACTTGCAATATATAAATAACTGCAGATTAAAATAATCTAACAAAATAAAGCAATTAGTTTAAGATTTTACAGCTACAAGATTAACTTTGTTACTGTAGGACCCGTTATGTTCCTCAACTGTGTTCGATGGATCATGTGGAGCGATCTGAGGTCTGGTTTACTTTGTATTGAAGGTCCTGCTATGTTCCTCGCGTGTCCGGTAGATGTGGAGCGAGCTGAGGTGTGGTTTACTTTGCTAATGTAGGTCCTGCTATGTTCCTCACATGTCCAATGGATGTGGAGCGAGCTGAGGTGTGGTTCGTTGACCTCTGGAACTATTCCATCGTACCTTATCTGCTGGAAGCTGTGCGATCTGAAATACAGGTTAACCCACCTCTGTTAGTAACCTCCATGCTGACAACTTAAGTGCAGGATTCTGTTTCTCTAAATATCTTAGGCACATTTTAGTCTTAAAAAGTTCTTAAGAAAATCTTAGAAAAATCGTATAGTATATTAATTGAAACTCCACGCGGCCATGATCAATAAACCAAATGATGACGTCATGGTGATCCACGAAAGGTTTAAATGTTTTCAAAAATCTGACTTAGGATTTTAAGTTTAGGCGTAAAGTCAGGGGGGCTTTAGAAATAGGCCCCTGGGGCCTGTTACTCAAAACTTCCCTAAATTGAAGCCTAAACTTAATCCTAAAAAAAAAAATTTTTTAATTCAATTCAACTGCCCTGTAAAATTTGGGTCAAATCTTGCATATGGTCAACTTGATTAAAGCCTGTCCTAACCACTTCACTAGACTTACTCCACTTTATTGGAAAAAATCTTATGATGCACGTATTTTTTAGTGTCCAGTAAATGCAAAATTCATTTCATTTGAGATGTTGAAGAAATAGTCAAAATTAGTACGATAATTTTCTATTCTAAATTAAGCGCACGCTAATTGCCAGTTTGCCACTTAGTCGATATGCATTTTCTGTCGGCTGCAGACCCACGGCCAGCGAGCCTCAGCGTGGGAGGACCCTACCCAGTGGGTCCACGATACCTACCCCTGGTCCTCCGGCCCTCGGAGTGGTCCTGGGTCTGGAGCCAGGGTTGGAGCTGGAACCAAGATTGGGCCTGCAGTTGCACTGCCGCACAAAGACCCTTCTACTAATATCCTCCCTGATAGAGATCCAACAATATGCCTCATCTCACATGCAAATAGCCCATCCAGTGAATCAGGTGTGGATGGTCAAGCTATCAATTCCCATGTAAATAACGTAATTAGTACCTTTCATTTAAATACTGCAGTCAGTGACGTTCATGTTACTAACGCAAACAGTGCTGCATTCGACAGAGATCACATATCTACTCCCCATCAGAGCCACGCAGGGGTTCCCCACTCAGGCTCAGGCTTAAACAAAAACAACATACGAAACAATGATGCCAGCGGATCCCAAGCCCCCCCTATTCGGGTCCCAGCTGCTCAGAGGGGCCCTAACTCTGCGCCCGCGCCCCCCCAGTCTGACTTGCTCCGGCTTAGGCCAGAAGACGTGGGGTTTGATGTGCAGGGGAGCTCAGGATCCGCGTCAGGGGACGCTGCGTCTAGGCTGCGAGCTAGGACTGCTCCAGAAGTGAACAGCAAGGATCCACTGGTAACCATCATAATAAAGTTGTATTTCGTCACGTTTTTTCATAATGGTTAACTGCGATAAAAGCAGACTTATTTAAGGTATGCACGTAAGGTATGTATACTGCACTTACAACGCACCAAAAATATGTCATGCACAGGGAGATGGAAAAAACATTACTTGCTTGAAGCTTAGGTGTGGATGTAAGGTACGGAAAGCAAAACAGAAATTTTGCTAACTTTTTTCAATTCAAACTCATCTAAAGAATGTAAAGACATGCATGATATGAAACATGTAGATTCGGCTAAATACCATGCCTGAATATAATCAAGTTAGACTTTATTCATTTAATTTCATATGTAATTTTAAAACTTGTTCGCTTTTGTTTTATTATTTTTACTTGTTTTTTACTTGTTTGTATTTGATTTAATTTTATGGACTGTACTGATAATTTTGATACAGAATGCCAAATATAGAATGCATGGCACTCATTTTTCCAATTTAGTGTTAAGCGCTGTAAGGAGCCCGTTTATCTTTCATGCCTTTTTTTCTCATCCGATGCTATTAGCAGCCTCTTCTCTGTCAACCTCTTTGTCTCATAAGTCTCTGTATCTTTGATTGTATGTGTGTCTGTACCTCTGAATATGTGTGTATGTACATTTACATGCCATGGTGTGTGTGTGCGCGCGCAGTGGAACATGCTGCGACGTCTGCAGGACGCAGCAAGCAATACGAATCAGCACGCAGCACGCAGCAGCAGCAGCAGCAGCAGCAGCAGCAGCAGCGGTGGCACTGCCTCAGCAGCAAGACGGCCACATTAATCAACAGAGTCCGAGACTCTGTTCAGTCCCCTTGAGTCTTAACACTTTGAAGAGAACGTTATTTATTTGATGAAATGCTGAAAAGTTGCCAAATTGACTTTGCGACTGCCACTGCGACTTTGCGAATTTGCGACTTTGCGACTTTGCGACTTTGCTTAGCAAAGCATCCACTCCAGCCTTCTCGACACGCAGCGAGTCTCTGGCTCGAGTCTATTTGGCATGGCGCTATTTTGAAGCCTTATTCATCATTTTTCTTCACTAAAATGCAGCAAAAACCAATGAGGTACAAACGCTAAGCTGGAATTTATCCTTTGCATAAAACTGCTTTTCACCAGAAAAC
The DNA here is from genome assembly GCA_034695025.1 of Chamaedrilus cognettii. Lineage (NCBI taxonomy): Eukaryota > Metazoa > Annelida > Clitellata > Enchytraeida > Enchytraeidae > Chamaedrilus > Chamaedrilus cognettii. The sequence continues at coordinate 6,768 of JAQIWG010009008.1, read as the reverse complement.
ATCGGCTTCTAAAATCTGCTTCTTGTACTTCTTGCTGTATTTTTTTATGCTACCTCCAAAAAAATTTCAAAGCCTCCATTTCCAAACCCCTTGATTGAAGCCCATACACAGGCCTTCATGGGCTGTTACGGCAGCAGAAATGGTCTGGAGCTCTGATATATTTAATTATGGCACTCTCTCTAAAATTTCCAAAACCTCAATTTCCAAACCCCTTGATTGAAAGCAGTACATGGGGTGTGACGACAGCAGAAATGGCCTCGGCTCCTGGCGGGATGCCTGTGCGCTTTCTAATCAGAGCACAGAGTCCTTCCGTCTTCATCTCACCACTCATTGGTACTTCTTTCTCGTTATGTCATTCAACACCCGCATCTCTTAGTTTAATAGTCCCGGACCGGGACGTGTAATGGTAGAGTTGCATTAAGTCGTTAGACTGGAAGAAAGAGTTCATCCTGGAATCCAGCCAGATGTCCTGATGTAGGCTTATCGTTTCGCGTGTCTTCACCCAGGATTTTGAAAGCGTGTCTTCCCGCAGGATTTTGAAAATGTGTCTTCCCGCAAGACCTCAAAACGTTCCTTGTATAGGCTTCCTCACGTTGGTTAAAAGTTTTTTTTACTTTTTACAAAAATGTTTCAGAACTTTGAAAGGCAAATATATTTCTTTCTCAAAATGCATTGGTCTATGGCTAATTATCTCAGCTACAGACACTGAAAAAAATTCACTAGAAATATGAAGCATTGGCAAAGCTATTGCGATATCGCTAGGGGCGCCTTTTTTAAGGCACACCCTGTAATACATTATGGTCGTTAATGGGAAGACGTAGTGTAAGCGCACGCGTCGTCCCGGAATCCGCTTTTAACGACCTGATGTAACTCAGGCGTAGCGGAGGATATTTGTTGGCCTCACAGGACGAATCATAGCAGGTCTTGGTTGACTTAGATATAATGGTAGTGGTTTTGAGAGTTTAAGGACTGCGTGTACAGTTAATAACAAAGACTGTAAATAGTGTTTCTTAGTTAAAGTCCGATTCAGTGCCTCAGGGCCACGAAAAAGTACCTCCTCCTGTTCTGTAAGGGCCTTTTGTGTCTCACGAACGTGCCGAGCTGCAGGGTTATGATCTTTTTACCCAAGCCTGTAAGCCTAGGTTTATCTATAGCTACTCAGGATGTGTAAATACATTTTTATTTAAGCCTTTCGTGTGTATATTGTGATGCGACATACTGTAAAACATAAAATTTTTACTGCGTGTTATTTTAGCGGTTTTGCCTCTCAGAAATTTTGCTCCACTTAATTTTCGCGTTATTGAGGACTGCTCATTATATATAGCTTTTGCAGCTTTATTTTTGCGCATGTAATTTTCATGAGGTTTAACGATTTGCAAAATTCGGCAAAATTACATGCACGTGAGAATTTCATATTACACTGTATTCAAGTAATTTAGGATTAGATTTTTGTTATTTCATATTAATGTGTTTTTGTAGCACGTAATTTTATTGCAACTGTGGTGCAGCAACATATACCATGCAAACAGGGGTGAAAAAAACATGGTCTGTTTGAAGCGAATTTTACGAAGGGGAAGTGCATTATTTATCATTGACAGCGTTTTGAACAGTGTTACAGAACCGTTCGAAACAGAACAGTTTAGAACAGAACAGAACAGTTCAGTTCAGAACAGAACAGATCAGTTAAGAACAGAACAGTTCAGCAACAGTATAGTTTGGCTCGCTATTAATATTTTAAAACATTCTTTGGATTCTGTTCGATTATGTCTGCATGCAGAAACATTCAATTTTAATTATCATCAATTTTACCTTTAATGATTACATTTACTATTCATGTGCGCATGTTCCTGCGTTAGTTTGAGGAATGTGCAATAAACTGACTATCAACCTGACGCAAACGGGTTGATTGTCTGTCGCTGAAAGATTTCTATTCATATTTTTGTTTATCCATATATGATCGGTCTGTGACCCCGTCTAAAGGTATGTCTTTAACGTTAGATTCCGCGCTGTCTTTCCGGATTCTGACGACGAAGATCTAGTGCATAATTTTCATGTTTCCGTGAGTGATTCTCATAAGATGTTATATGGTGGTTATATGGTGGTTATATGGTGGTTGTATGGTGGTTATATGGTGGTTCATAGGAAGACGAGTCAGAAGATATAATGTAAGATTTACGCGTGTTCATCGTCGGTGCGTTCTGAACATGCTTGTTCTCGGACCGTCTTCCGGGAACACGCGTTTTTGGAACATGGCTGGGAATCCGAAGTTTAGGACGTAATGTAACTCTACCTTAATTTAAGTGATGGCGACTAGTAACCAACATTTTCAAACTTAGTTTTTAAACTTAGCATTACTAGATTAACCGAATCTTTACCTACTCCTGCAAGCTAGGGAACAAATAATTGGCTTACAGCCCATAGCCCTCTGGACGAGTTGCAAAAGGCGGTCAAAGAGGGGAGACGGTCTGTGCGTGGCCCTCATCACAAAACTGGACTGTTTCGTGACTACACACATCCCTGAAGCTCCCAAAACCAAACTAGGTTAACCCAACAGCTTGCAGGAATCAAAGACGCATAAAAAACCACGGCGATCCATTCGCTAGGTGGCGCCTCGCCGCTACTAAAGACAAACAGCGCGACTAATGACAATTATTTAGGTGTTGCGGCCAAGTGCAGCAACCAGTCACTTAATGTTAATGTCGTTCGCGGGGCGGCGCAGCGGCGTGTTTCCGACAACGACGTGACGTTGTTTAGGGTCGTTAACGTCTGGACGAGATTACTGTTTTATCCACAGGGGCGGTTCTACGTTGGGGACGAGGGGGGATGCATAATCCCCAACTATCATATTAATTTTTTACTTATTAACTCTTAAGTTAATAAGTAAAGTCCCGTGCCAGAAAATTATCTATTTGGTTGGCGGCAGGAAGGGCATCCGGCCGCAAAAACCCAGCTCCAGCTGTCCTGATCAGGGCTGTGTGACAACATGGACATTACACGATAAAAAAAAGTACGTTAGTTAGTGCAGATACTAACTCATTATCCTAAAATCCGTGACGTCTAATATTGGGTAAGACGGTAAGGTATAAAATTTTGGTATAATTCATGGATTGCGTCACGTCGGTCATGACATGTTACCAAATATATAGAGCGCAACGCCCGCGCGCTGTAGACAGCGAGCAGGCTGGAGCAGCTCACGCTGATGTATTCTGATCCTCGCGTGGGGCAGTCTGCGTCTAGAAAGCGCTGTCACTATCGCGTAGACTGACCCGAACTGACGAGCGAGGCTCGAGGACTGTTACACGCTGGGGTGCAGTGGCCGTTCAAAGTCTTCTTCGAAGTCTTCTTCTAAGTCTTCTTCCAAGTCTTATTCTAAGTCCTCTTCTTTGTCTTCTTAGTCTTCTTCTAAGTCTTCTTCTAAGTCGTTTTCTAGCGTCTTATAGGACCTGCTTCTTCTACAGTAAGTTGTCGTCCAGACCATGTTTAAGAGTTAACGAGTTAGGTCCAACTGTGTTTTGGCGTTGTTCAGAGACGCGTTGGCCGTAACAACATAAACAGCGTCGTTAAGAAGCAATAAGTCCTCTTGACTGAGTCTATTGCATCGAAAGCAGGCCCAGCAGCTATCAACTGCTGCCGCTGATTCTGCGTGCACTACATCGAGAGGCGGATCCAGAGCTCCGCAAAATATGCGTTGGGGGGGGGGGGGGGGTGGGGCGTGAAAATCATCACTCACAATTTACAAACGTGCGTGCTATAACTTACTATATGACGCTTTAGTTTCGCCACTACGTATGTCACAAGATAATTTGACGGTCACTCATGGAGTGGAGGGGAGTAGACTCCACGCATTAGTCAAGAATTGACAGTGGGAGGGGGCATCAACGAGCCTCATGCCCCTCCCCATCGGCAGACAGTGGCGCATGCTAACTTTTATCCTAGCGGGGACGATTCCTCTCTTTTCCCACAAAATCAGTGGCAAAATCTAGAGAAAAAAACATTGACAGACAACATCTCGAGGGTCAAATCTAGGACAAAATATTTCCAAATTTTCTAAGGGATTGGGGTGAATTGCTCCCATCGCTCCTCTCCCCCCCCCCCCCCCCACCCACTCCTACCCCCGTGGATTCGTCATTGACTGCAGCAGCAGCTGAAGTTAGTCCGTCATTGCGGCTCAGTCGCAAGAGCGTTCTGAACCACGGACATTGAGACATTCTACAGAGCCGCACGCCAATAAACAATCTGCTTGTACCGATTTGGCTCGGTACGAGCCACGTACACTTCCATCTGCCTGTCAATCAAGGAATATAAAACAAATTTTAAACTAAGATTAGGCTACTGTAAGCCGTGAAATTTTTGTTACATGTTATTTTGGCGATTTGTGCGTTAGAAATTTCACTGCGCTCGATTTTCGCGTTTTTGAGGGCTGCCCATTATAAAAAGCTTCTGCAGAGTTATTTTGGCGCAGGTAATTTGAGTAAATTTGGCCGATTCTCGAAATTCGCCAAAATTACATGCACGCGAAAATTTATTGTTTTACAATATTCTAACATAGTTCATTCTAACCTAGCCCTAACCAGTGGTTAAAGTGAGCCGGGTCCCGCCGGGTGTTAAACCCGGCACCCCTCATATTAGGGACCAGCCACATCAAATGTGGGATCCGGCACCTAGAATCAAAGCGGCTCTGGAAGGCCGCTTAGAGCCACTTAGAGCCGCTCTTCAGAGCCGCTCAGAGCCGCTCAGAGCCGCTGAGAGTCGCTCACAGCATCAGAGCCGCAGAGCCGCAGAGCCGCTCAAATATCCGACTTTGGGTTACGCACCCCGATAAATGGCAAACAAAAAGCACTTATTTTTCCATTGTGACTTAGTGGGCGTTTTTTTAAATATGGGACCCCCCACCTCTTGCTTTCCACTTTAACCACTGGCTCTAATCTAGCCCTAACCCAATAACAAGCTTACCCTCTAAGCGTACCCTAAGGCTTAGCCTAAGCAGGCTCAGTTAATCCTAAACTAATGCCAAGCGGTTTGAGACGGTTGAATCTAGAGGTAGGCGTGGCTTGCACCAAGCTCAACGGCGCAGATTGCGTATATTTGTGCGCGCTCTATAATACACGACGACGCGAGGCTCGGTTTATTGTGTGGCGCTCGCCGCGGGAGCAGAGAGCAGAGCTCACGGCGCAGGAGCTTGTAACAAGAGGAGGGGAGGGGGATCGGGTGACGCGTGCCCCCTGTATTTGAAACATATAGTCATTAGGCCACTGCGGCGACATCAGAGAAACGGCGCCGGTGTATGACACAGGATTTGGGGTGGCTATGTTCCTTCACTTTAATGGGCGATGAGCTTCCATTTTAATGGGTAGTGTTCCTCCACTTTAAATATAAAAATAGTCATTGTACTCTATTTAATTCTCATCTCCCACTTTTTACTGTGATTTTGGTGCTGTGTTGCTGTTGTTGTTGTCGTCGTCGTTGCTTCCGCCACACTGTGAGCTCCGCTCGATTAGAAAAGTTGAACCGCTTTTAAGATTCGTGAATTAAATGAACTGAATCCCAATGGTCACGAGTTCCGTCGGGAATCTTTCTTCCTTCATCCAAGTAGGCCTACTTGAGTGCCTAAATATTCTAAATATCTCTTGCACGCAACAAACGGCAGATCCACAGGACGACGCAGCGATCGCCCTTCCCCTCAAATGTAATTCTTTCCGTTGTTTGACCCCTAGCTTAGCGATGACGATAATTAGACTCTTTTCTTTATTTTAACCACAGGATAAAGGTGGGTAATAGCCCTTCAGAATTCAACTTGCGTACGCCTGAGGATGTTACTGGTCCAAGAATCTTGCTTTCACGCCTTTCCTCTCTCCTCTTCTTAATAATGATTCCGCCACAGCGGGTGAGCTAGGCCGGTGAGGCTGCGTGCACCGGGAGGCACGCAGCACGCGGGGGCTTGGCGCTGGAACGCAGCGGGAGGAAACAGGAGAGAGAGCTGGTCTCGGGAACAATTGATTTTTGACTTGGCTGCCGCCTACAGCCGTCGTACGATACGAGATGTAGTGTTGTGTAGCATTGGACACGGCGTTGCTCAGGGATTGTCAGGCATGATCAGACAATGACCAGGCTGTGGGGACTATAGAGTAAATTGTGAGTCAACAATTCCAACGTGCGAACTTGTGAAGTACGCGACATTATCGAAATAGGAAAATAATAAGAAGCTTCGCCAGATTTTGAAATAGAGCTGTTAATAAGGCCATCGAAAATTCCTGTCGGCTCGTCCCCGCAACTGTTGAGTTTGATTACACAATAGAGTGACATGCAAACTGTCCGTATGAAATGTGTATGTGCCTCTGATTTTAAAACTATCAAAATAAATACCCTAACATACATGTATACAGAGTGATCACCGACCAGTGCGTTTCAAGGAATAACGTGAAATCGATTTTAATTTACGGAACTAGATGCTTGATCTAATCTCTCAAATATTCACGTTCAGAGTATCCTTTCAGAGAGTATAGAACGCTGACCGATGCCTACAAATCACTATAAAAGAAATTTGTAATGAGAAGTCATAAATATTAGATAATGGCATCAAGTAAGATTTTGTGAGAGATGCAATTTAGTGAAAGTTTTGTCGTATTATAATCTATATAGAATATTTTATATAGATCTAGATCCAGTTAATCCAGATCCTAGATCTAGATCCAGTTAATCCAGATCCTAGATCTAGATCCAGTTAATCCAGATCCTAGATCTAGATCCAGTTAATCCAGATCCTAGATC
>JAQIWG010009007.1:0-10979 GCA_034695025.1 Chamaedrilus cognettii | reverse complement strand
GCTAGAGAATTTCACGGACCAAGGTCGTATTGGGACGCCACTGTCGGATTTGATCCCGGCGCAAGACACTACGACTGCAAATTGCGCAGAGCTATTGAATATACAGACGTGTATGACATGTCGAGGTTTTTATTGAAGCGAGTGGTAGACCTATGCCATGGGGTATCTGTAACCAAGAATAATTTTTTTTTTTTGTGCTCCTGCGTCGCTCCCCGGGAAGCGTCCCCGCGGTTTTTTCCGAATATGCCCATGTAGTGGGGTTTCTGGTGTAGGTTAATTTCACTTTTTAGTTCAAGTTTTTGTGAAAGTTTCTTTTTCAGTGTTATCTTGTTGGCTGGGGTCTGAATAACGTTTTTGTTCCGAGTGGACAACGATCTGACCAAGTATGGGCATCTGGGGGCATGAGGGGGCTAGAGCCCCCAGTGAGAGTATTGCGAAAAGATTAAAATATTCTGGTAACTGCAACTCTTGTCATATACGCATGAAATTTGGTGAGAGCATGTAGCGATATGGTGTGCAAAGATCTGGCAACATTGGCATCGCACAACTTAACTGTTTTCAAAATGGCCGCTAAAATTTGGGCCAAAAACATAAAAAATCATATCACGAGTTGTATTCCACATAGAAACATGATTTTGGTGTCCAGGACTACATTTTTGGGGTCAAGCAGTTCATTGCTCTATTCCAGTATGTTTTTGGTTGGCTCGGTTATATTTAAAATACAAAATTGCGCCAGAAACAGTACGAAACCATACCACTAGTTGCACATCTCATAGGGACATGATTTTAGTGTCCATGACTATGGCTTGAATGTCCAAAAAAATGACTCTTAGGGTTTGATTAACATATTTCGCCATCATGGACAACAATCAGGCCCCCTAGAGGCACAGTAGAGCATGTGGGAATGGTTTACCCCACCATATGTCACATGTGCGAAGCTTAAAATGTCCGAACTGGCGAATGAACAGTCTGATACAATCCAGATATTTTGTCTCTAAGCCTTTTCTCTTTGTTTTCAGGTTGCTTTTGAAACCTAAAAAAACAAACTGAAAACTCTGTGTTCTGTGCCAGAAACGAAGTACAGAAGAACTCGTATGTCTTTACAACCCAGTAGTTTTTTGTACAGAAGGAGGGTACAAAGACATAATCAGCATCGCAAGTCAATTTGAACAATTTTTTTATGCCGGAACGCACGTAAATCTGGAGTTTACTGGCGAAGAATCTATGCGGACGCATCGTGCATCCTGGCACAAAACATGTCGTCAGCTGTGCAAAATGTTAGCACTTAACCGGGCGAAAGGACGTTATACGTAACTTATCTTGTGAAGGAAGATACAAAGACAAAAATACATGTCATTCATCCAAATGTATGCCTCGTCGTCGTCGTCAACCCCATGCCGAGCTCGTGACACCGGACCCGGCTCCACCCAGCCCATCTCAGTGACCGGCCAGCCCCTGTTCCCACGTGACCAGCAGAGCTGCCGACCCAACACGTTTCAACCTTCCACATGAATTTCATCACGTCTTCTGTTGCGATCCACATGAGTTTCATCGCATCTTCTGTTGCGATGATTGAACAAAGGTGCAAAATCTTGGCGCCAGAGGGGCACACCTTGCACTGCAGGGTGTGCCCCTGAGCGATCACATTCGGTCCGAATGTGGTCGAGTCGGTGGAGGAGATCTATAGAGAGGATATATCTCGACAGCAAGTTAAGTTCAGATGGCTATAGCTCACATGAAGTGGGAATGCGCCGGATAGCCCTTGCAGCCTCTGCCATGAACCAGCTTGGCCGAGTCTGGAGACAAATGCGGCTACGCCTTACGACAAAGCTCCGTCTCTACGAAACCTGCGTGCTCTCGATACTCCTCTACTGTGCTGAGACCTGGACACACCTCAAATCGGACGTCAATCGCCTGCAGGCATTTTACATGCGCAACCTGCGGCGAATAATTGGGGTTCGCTGGTTCGACCATGTCACTAACGTCGCTGTGAAACAGAGAACCCGACTCAAGGATATTGCGCCCAGGATCCGGCGGCGGAGGCTGACCTTGTTCGGGCATGTGGTCCGGATGAATTCGTGTGTCCAGGCCCATGATGCTTTGCGAGTGGCGCTCAACATCAGGTGGGGGGGCGCGCGCCCGACCCCACATGGAGGCGCCCTCGAGGTAGACCAATGACGACGTGGGCTGAGCAACTAAGGAGGGGCCTGGGGGGCAAGAGCCTGGTGGAGAGGTTGAGGATGGCGATGGACAGGGATGGTTGGCGAGAGTTTGCCACGCGCCGCTGCTGCTCAAGAGAATAAGGAGGAGGAGGAAGAGGTTGCGATAAAACTCATGCGGAGGACCTTTCTTTACAGAAGCTGAGCTTCACCAAAAACATAAACTACAAAGCAGTCCTTTTGGGAGATGATCGTATTGTGTAACGCCATGCCGGAGATCTTGTGGCTATCAAAGCTAAATATCACCAAAAATGTTACACTGCACTCAGTCACAGATATGTTAAAAATAGTGCGGGGTAGGGAACAAGCCAAATATGAAGATGTGGAGGTTACGATAGAAAATGAGCCGTTTCAATTCATCATTGAAGAAGCCGCTGGCGGATGCCAAATATTCTCTGCAAGAGTTGACCAATGTAATGAAACGAAAGTTGATCAGCATGACATCCAGAAGAAAGTGAGTCTTCAGTTTGTTTATCAGCCTTCACAACAACTGAAAAACAGGGAGAAAAAGTTTAGAGAAGAAATATCTGGTTTATATTGGATTATCCAGTCATCAGTTAGAACATTTTAAACTTCTCACATTTGTCCTGAGGTGGGGTAGAGTATGCCACCCATAGCTCCCTATGTCACAAGTGGGGCTGATCCTTGTCTATGATGGTCAAATATGTCAATCATACCCTAACTGTCAATTTCTTCAACTTTCAAGCCATAGTCATGGAGACTGAAATCATGTCCCTATGAGACATACAACTAGTGAAGTGGGTTTTGTAACATTTCTGGTGGCCATTTTGTATTTTTAATATAACTGAGCCAACTAGCAATAGATTCGAATGGGGCAATGAATTGCTTGATCTACTAAATGTAGTCCTGGACGCAAAAATCACGTCCTTATGTGGAATATTACTTAATGTGTGATATGATTTTTTATGTTTTTGGCCGCCATTTTGAAAACAGTTATGTTGTGTGATGCCAATGTTGCCAGATCTCTGCACACGATATCCGTCCACGTCCCACAAAATGTCATGCGTATATGACAAGAATTACAATTACCAGAATATTTTGATCTTTTTTCAATACTCTCACTGGGGTTCTAGCCCCCTCATGCCCCCAGGTGCCCAAATTTTTTCAGATCGTTGTCCATTTGGACCAAAAATGTTATTTACACCCCAGCCAACAAGATACCACCGAAAAGAAACTTTCACAGAAACTTGAAATGGCTGATGCTGAAGGAATCCCACTAGCTACTGATCGTTCAGCTGCTGAGCGTTCAGCTAGTGTTAAGCTACTGACCGTTCAGCAACTGACCGTTCAGCTACTGACCGTTTGGCTGCTGACCGTTCAGCTAGTGATCGTTCAGCTAGTGACTGTTCAGCTAGTGATCGTTCAGCTAGTGACTGTTCAGCTACTGTTGGGTCACCATTTTAAATCTTTATTATTTGGCTTCGATTTCAACTTTTGTTAGTTGTTCAATTTTGTTGTAGTGGCAGTGAATTACTTTTCAGCTGGGCTCGCTTTGTGTCGGAGCAGAACCCTGTGGTTGGTCACATTTTGACCAATGGGGTGCGAACATACCGACAACAGAACCAGTACGTGTACTTCGCTTTCATTGTATCAGGTTACTGGTTGTGGGCTCAGTTTTATATTGTCTTATTTTTATTAGTCTTAATCAAGCGACTTAACTGCTATTGTAAACTCAATCTGTTCCTCTTTGTTGCTTTCAGTCTGCTTTATTTTGCTTTTGTTTGATTGTATTTCATTGTGTGTTCGTGTTCATTTCATTACTCTTATTTGTCTATGCATGTCTGTCTTTCTTCATGTATCTCTCTGTCTGCTTGCGGTTGTGTGCTCTCTCATCCCTGTGTGTGTCAGTCTCAGTATGGCTGTGCTTGTTTGTGCACTCGTCTGTGTACGTGTCTCTTCATCAGTATGTCTGCTTTGTCTCTGCTGTTTCAGCATGGCTGCGCTAGTCTACTACCTGATGGCTGCCAGCACAGGGGTCGAGGTCGCGAGCTTCAACCTTGCCTATCTATTGGACGAGAACAAGGTCAGTTCAAACTCGCCTATCTATTTGACGAGAATAAGGTTAGTTTAACCTTGCCTATCTATTGGATGAGAACAAGGTCAGTTCAACCTTGCCTATCTTTTGTACGAAAACAAGGTCAGTTCAACCTTGCCTATCTATTGGATGAGAACAAGATCAGTTTGATCTCGCCTATCTATTGGACAAGAACAAAGTCAGTTGAACATCACCTATGTATTGGACGAGAATAAGATCAGTTCAATCTTGCGTATCTATTGGACGAGAATAAGGTCAGTTCAACTTCGGTTGTCTTTTGGACGAGAATAAGGTTAGTTCAACCTCACCTACGTGTATGTGTAGAAATAGAACACGTAATGCTCTGTGCTTGGTTGACCACTGTCAATTGACCTTTATTTTGTTCCCTTTAACAGTTTTTTCATGACTGCTAGGATCAACACTGCCTTGGGCTCAACGTTTTTGATGAATACGAGGTCTAATCTTGCATTGAGTTAAAGTGAACTCGTTTGACTTTGCTAGTGTTGTTGCATCACCTTGGGGCCTAAGCCTATGGACGTATGCTTGGATTTCTGAAGAACTTTGCACGCCTACAATCGACCGTGTGCCTCCTGCTGTTAACGCCACCATTGATTCTGATGCTGTTGCAAATAGTAGCGAAACAATCTTTTTATGGACCTGCTGATGGTCATCATCATCATAATCATTATTCATGTTTTTCGTTCGGTTCATGCTAGCACAGCCTGGACAGCAAACAGTCACAGACAAACCCTCAAGTGCCCTGCTACGTAGGTACATTGCAAGCTGATGGGCTTTCAGAGGAGAAGCGATTAAGCCAGCACTTAATCCTTTAAGGAGATGATGACATCGGTCCAGAGTCAGAATCCAAAACTCTTGTTCCACCCATCCCCAGCCTCGACAATTTTTCCTACCCTCCCTACCACCAACTGCCAGTCTTAGTACCTCTGGGCCAGCATTGTCTAAAAGTCACTCGGGTGGCTACCAGCATAAGGTGGTTTTTTGTTTTGTCCATGGTTTTTTGGAGCAATGTTTTTTGCGGACTGATGCCCTTCTTGTTCCTCAACCTGCCACTTAGGAAACTCATAAGTGGCAGCAAGAGCCAAGCTTCCAGATACAGTTTAATGTCATGTCTAGCAGATATTGAAGAAAAACATTGCCTGGCTGATGAAATATTTCGTATTTTGCAATTATTACAGGAGTTCTTGGAGTCGATCTTGGAGAAGGAGTGCAAATGGCGCCACTTCAACTTGTCCACCTATCGACCGCCCAATGACGTCGACCCTTACGGTCAGCTTCTTGTTTCATGATGTCATAGTACAATGTACACTGTACTATTTACTCGGCTCTCCTCACTATGCACTTGTCCTATTGTTGACTGCACTTCTCTATATTCAATTATTCAATTTGCTGACACGGTATCCTATTGCCTCAATATGTGTCTTGTTCCTGTTGCTTTTCAGCACTCATCAAGATGGCGGAGTATCACTACGACGGCATCAATGGGTCACGTGACTTCCAGGCAGCGGCAGAAATGTACAGCAGCGCGGCCCTGCGCGGTGACCCCCAGGTGAGGGGTGGGGTGAGTGTGACCCCCGCAGTCACACTTACCCATGCGTGATCGGTGTGTATGTGTGTAACCGATACGAGAAAGCGGTTGGCTCGACTTCCAGTGCAACATTCTGATGTTTTACAAGTTTTTGCTGAGCTTTCATCTTCTGCTTTTTTGAATGGAATATCAGCACGTTTTTCTGTATAACTTTATTGTTAGTTTTGAAGTTGTTCTACTGGAGTTGGTTTAGATTAGTTCTGGGGAATCTAGTCATTGTAACGAGCACTTAAAGGCATAGGTATGGCATCACTTTTATTCACGTCCTACAAGGTTAGGCTTAATAAGAGTTTTGAAAGGTCTTTGAAAGGTTCCCCCTTCTGCAGAGCAGGCAGTCTCGTTTTATACTCTGGGCTAGTCGCCCATGGCCTGCAGTTGCTAGCGGATCTCGGCTGTTCGCGCTGCATTCTTGCATCGGCGCTCCGTACAAGGAGCGAGCGTGCCCTTGTAAGGCCGCGAGTCCTGCCGAGCCATAGCTTGCGAACACTTTTTCATTTGTACTGCGCCCCTGCGAACAGTTTTCCATTTATACTGTGCCTCTTTGGCAGCAGGCCGCTCTAAGCTCAGATTAACATCATTGTAAAATATTGACTGCCAGTCTGTATAGTAACCATACAACCTTACTATTCTGTCTCTAGTATAATGTGTTTTTTTAAGGTCTTATTCTATTGAAGATGCCATAACTTAAGTTTTATAACGCTTCTGTTAATTCTCTCATACACTGCGCTTGCTACTCGCATATACCCTGTATACTATGTTATGCTTTTCCACATGCAGTGCTGTAGAACTTTGCGGGGGGGGGAGCCCGGAAGGGTTGGATCCTCCTTGTTAGGCCTACATGGCTGAGCCCCCCTTGTTACTGCCCAAACAAGACACCCGGGGTGGCCCCAAAAAGGCTCCCCTTGCTACTTTGTCAGTTGCTACTTAACAGTGATTGTTCATTTTTCATAACAAGGAGGGCCGAAACGCTCTTGTTATGAAAAATGAACAAGCACTGTTAAGAATAGCCTCAAAAACGATTAAGCACTGTTAAAAATGGCATAAGAAATAGCCAAGAACAGCTAAGAATGGCCTTCAAAATCAGGAACTGTTGAGAATAGCTTTAAAATGGACAAGCACTGTTAAGACTTGTGTTTTTATTGGCCTCCTCATCTACCCTTCACGCTCGGGCCTTCACTTCGGCCGGGCCTCCCTTTTTACATCAGGTGGGGCTCCCCTTGTTGCTTTGGGGTAACTACAGCATTGCCTGCATATGTACTAAGTCAACCTAAGTCAGTACTCGCTGCGGAGCCCTGCTGCTGACAAGGGGTCCCCTTGCACCGACCCCTTGCACAACGCAAGGGGTCGGTTTGATGCAGTGCAGGGGTCAGTGACTGGTCCTGGATGTACAGGGGATCAGTTCGCTGCAGTGCCGAGGTCACTGACGGGTCGTGGTTGTGTGCTGCTGCAGGCGCTGTTCAGCCTGGCGTGGCTCGTTGAGGAGGGTGTGCAGGTGGACCTCTCCACCCTGCGCCGCCTCGACATCCCCTCCTCTGTCACGCAGGACAACGAGAACCTCATCCACTACCTCTACTCCAGGTCAGACAACTTAAAGAAGATGACTTGTGACAGCTACTCAAAGTGGTGGTCCGCGGACAGGCGCCGGTCCATGGACCACCTGTTCCCGGTCTGCAGTGAACTAAAGAAAAATAGGTCAATTTTTCAGCTTCAATGTTGGTTAAGCAATAAGCATGTAAGGTAAAACTTTGGATACATGTGCCATTCCACGTTGTCAAGCTCTGAAATTCTTTAGTTTTGTATTAAAGTTCTGCAGGAAAGCCCTGTAATAACTCAAGATTCTACCTTATATGATACGTATAGGCTTATGTAGTAGTATGTTAATTATTTTATTTTTGGCTGTCAAATTAATTGCAATAAGAAGTTACCAGTCCCAGGCAAAGCGGGAAATTTTTTACCGGTCCGTGACACCAAAACGTTTGAGAAGTACTGCTCTAGATCAAATACAACAGTGGCCTGTCTTAATTACATTTATGCATCACCTCAAGAAGCATTGTCCATTGATCCTTCATTAAATCCTCAAATCCTTCATCCTTCATTAAAAAATTCCCTCTCATTGGCTAAACTAGGCTGGTGGGATCGTAACGTCCACTAAGCCAAGCAGCCTAGTTAAGATAATCTGCATGGGCCCGTCAGCAAATATACTGCTGCGGCTAGACAGACATATCACAACACTTGTTGTTATTAAGGTCGGAGCTGACTGCTGTACATTGTACAAAATAATCGTTGTCGTGGTTGCGTGCAGGTGCATGGACTCGCCCAACGAAGAGGCCTTCCTGCCATGCAGCATGGCCCTCTACTGGCGGCGTCTGCGCTACGTCACGCGGGGGTACCGCGCCTACATTGTGAGTCGTAGCAGTACTGTGTGTACATTGATAGCGGTACCGTGTGGGCATTGTGAGTCGTAGCGGTACTGTGTGTACATTGTGAGTCGTAGCGGTACTCTGTGTACATTGTGAGTCGTAGCGGTACCATGTGTACATTGTGAGTCATAGCGCTACTGTGTGTACATTCATAGCGGTACCATGTATACATTGTAAGCCGTAGTGGTACAATGTGTACATTGCCAACCGTAGTGGTACAGTGTGTACATTGTGAGTCGTAGCGGTACCATGTATACATTGTGAGTCGTAGTGGTACAGTGTGTACATTGTGAGTCGTAGCGTTACCACATCTACATTGTGAGTCGTAGCGGTACAGTGTGTACATTGAGAGCCGTAGTGGTACAGTGTGTACACTGTGAGTCGTAGCGACACCGCATCTACATTGTGAGTCGTAGCGTTATCTTGTGTATATTCATAGCGATACCGTGTGTGCATTGTGAGTCTAAGCGTACCGCGTTTACAGCACGTCTGTTACAGTAGGCTACCCCAGCTGCATTGAGTAACAATCGGACTATAGTTCACTTACTAGTGACAGTCGTGTCTTATTTACAATGTACACCAGAGCTAGGTGCTGTGGTGTAGTGGTTAAGGCATCGGACTAAGATTCCAGAGGAGCTGAGTTTAACTCAAGTCTCCGCGCCGGCAACTATGAAACCATGCCTTTCAGCAAGGCTGTTAAACACACAAGTGTTGCTGGCTGCTAACCCCTTGCCAGATTATTATTTATTTGGTTGGTGTCGGGAAGGGCATCCGGCCATAAAAATTTGGCTCCAGCAGTCCTCATCAGTGCGAAAAACGTCTAACTTGTGTGAAAACATGAATATTAATATAATGGACATCAATAAAGGCGGTTAGTTAGTTAGACATGTAAGATTTAATTTTTTTGGAATAACTAAGTGTAAAGCTAGTTGGGCTTTGCAGCCGGATGCCATTCCTGTCGTCAACCAGAATCATAAATTATCCTGAACGAGGACTATCAGCTAGCGATACTAAGTCTTGTATGTTTAACAGCCTTGCTGAAGGGTGTGTAACGCATGGTTTCATAGTTGCCAGGGACTTGAAGCCAGGTCTCTGGGACTTGAGTCCGATTCGTCAACCAGTACACTACAGCGAGACCACCATAACGACTGGCTGTGTTGTCTTCATTATCTTCACTAAGCCTATATCAAAAATAAATCCCCTATGAGTTGTCTTCATAAATCCATTATCAAAGGATCTATGGTATGTTATGTATGGTAAAGAATTCTTGATTTAATCATTGACTCTGTCGTTGACCCATTTATTGTTCGCTGTTTGGTCAGATTGCCTTTATGCTGAGCGTCACGTCGGTGCTGCTGTTCAACGCTCTGCTGCGGTGGAGGCAGCAACAACAGCACCCTCCACAGCTTGACCTCTCGTCTCACTGACCTGACCTTATTACATTGATTTGACCTCATGAGACTTCATGACGTTGACGTGACCTGATTGACTGTGACATCTAGTGGCGCTGCTTAGAACTAAGATCATGCAGTGAATTAAATACTGCTACAAGCGTGGCCATTTGGTGCATTTAATTTTAATAATTAAGCTGTTATTAAGCGCTTTTTGCCTTTAGACTAACTCAGTGATCATCATTCCAGTTTATTTATCGATGTATCGTACTTGCGAAGGTTGGACGATTGCAGCCACGGCACACGCCCTCACGTACCCTGACCCAACAAAGGTACATTGGGAGCTGATAGGCCTTCAGGCGGAGGAAGCGATTAAGCTGACACTTAATCCTTGAAGGAGGTGATGATCTCGGTCCAGAGTCAGATGCGAAAACTCTTGCTCCACCCCTCCCCAGTCATTGCAAGTTACCCTGCGTTCCTTACCGCCTGTCTTAGCAACCCCCTATCCAGCATCGTCTAAAAGACACTCGGGTGAGCTACAAGCGCAAGGTCGTGCTTTGTTTTATATGTGGCTTGTTTGGAGCAGAGAATTTATTGACAGGATGCCCTTTTTGTTGCCAAACCTACTCAGCAGGGGCAGGGCTGCTCTACACAGTTCGACATCATGTCCGGGGCATGACGTGTCATGTGAATGATAAATTGATAATGATACTATATTTAGTGTCTGTTATAAGCAGTGCCGGATTTACAGCATGGCACACAGGGCACGTGCCCCGGGCCACCGCAAACAAGGGCGCCTCCGTAAATGATACACATCTCATTTTTTTACTTGCATTTGCTTGTATTGCATTTGAAACGTAACGTAGCCTGCAGCTACAATGCAGCTACAGAATAGCGCTGAAGCCATAATTATTAATAATAATAATATTTAGTAATAATTAGTCAGTGAAGTTGCTCATAATAATAATAATAATAAATAATAATTAGTCGGTGAAGAGCTTCGACCGCCCCAATGATACCTCCTCTGAACTCCACCTGATAATAAATGTGACATAATAAGTATCGGAAATGTGTTTTTGAATACCTGACAAGTGAGTTAGTTGATAACTAAATTACTCAAACAATGAAAAGGATCAAGTTGTTAAAATGTGTGCTGTATAACAGATTGTAGTTGAGGGTCGATCTTGAATAATGAATTTTGGTGGCGCTAGGGACCCTACTTTTTTTGCAGTGAAAGCTATTCCCGATCCCTTTGTTCGTAATAAATTATGAAAATTTTATCAGCAG
>JAQIWG010009006.1:0-10979 GCA_034695025.1 Chamaedrilus cognettii | reverse complement strand
AGTAAAAAGTTAAACCGCATGATTTGAAACTATTCATGATAGTCTATAAAGTTTTCACCTCATTGTTTGAGAGCCAATCAATCAATATCCACTAAAATATCCTGTTTTAACTTCAAATCCCGACGCTTAATGTCGACTTTTTGCCCCTTTCTTAACAGTCATCTTGACACCTCCAAAATTGGTGGGAGGGGAGGGTGTAGGAGGGGTGTAGGGGGAGAGCAGGTAAATTCCTGGGCTTCTTGCCTCTTCTAGGGGTCCAATTGTTATTCCATCTCGGGCGTCCTGGCGCTCCATTTGTTTGGCAGCCGTCACACGTTTTAGGGCTTCCTGCGTCGTCGATTAGTCATGCGACCTGGGGCGGTTAGAACCATGGTTATCGTGCCCTTGGCCAGGGGCGGAAAAAATACTGGAAGACGGGGCCAAACCAAAACAACAAGTAAATCAAGCGCGTAATCTTTGCTGCAGCAGGCGTGCAGGCCTATGCGACTACTTAATGGCCTGTTGTTCCTAAGTTAGTTCTAGCAGCGCTAACAATGCTATTCATTCAAAATGTCGATGTACGTCGAATTCAAACCGTTTTAAAATTCCGGCTAAGTCTTTGTCGCTAATGAACTCCATTTCATCGACCCAAAGCAGTTGTATAATCGAGCAGAACGGGCGCGCTCCGTGCTACTTCCGTTGGTTTTAAACTTCATTCGCCGCGTTATTTATTCACGAAGCGAACTAGGAGGCAGCCTGAGAGAATAATAGAATCGACAAGCTGCTGCTTCTTAGACCAATCTGCGAGATCTTCCGCCCGTTGCTGAAGTCTTGGAAACTTGAGACAACACGTGAAAAAATCAGCAAACGGACCGTCTACACGATACAGACGCATGTAATTAGCATTGCAGTGTTTGCTAGAATGTTATTTTTTTAAGCTCTTCAGTTCCTTCGCAAACTTTGTGATCATGATGTGTCGTAGTAATGGATTAGAGACATAGATACATCTTCTTCTCTTCCGTAGATGTCTCCTTTCTTGTTCTAATGGCTCTGTAACGGACAAGCGTTATAGTTGCCATAACACCCTCCCGTATTTTTGTCACCATTATCATGAGTAGGCTGTTGTTTTGTTTCTTCGAAGATTCCGAGCTTTGGGCTTGTGAATTATTTATCTCTGCGGTAACATAATCTTATAACTCTTGATTGAAACTCGTAAAGTCAACGGGATTCAGCTTCATCACTCGTTTTTATCGAAGGCACGTGCAGCTAGGCTACTGCATTTATTATACAGCAGCCTATGTATCATCATCCGTGAGACTTTGTGACGTTACTTTTAATCAGCTAACGTCAGTTTCAACGTCCATCTGACGCTCATGCGCTTGTTTGCGAACTTATTTCAACGCAGCCTATTTCAATTTGCAACTAAAGACACTAAGACATTGAGCCTCGTCGTATAGTGCTTCTGAATCTAACCAACGCACGTTGCCGACAGAGCTCCTAAATAATAAATGTCTGACGTGAGCCGGAGCGCAGCCATTGAGAAGGCTGGAGATCGCGGAAGCTGCACAGTAACGTGTTCAGCAGTCAAAGGACAATCCGTCTGTTGGTTTTTCTTTCGTAACGTCTGCGTCCATCGACATTTGAATTGACGGCCGACGGAAAAGAAAATTTTTAAACCCGTTTTAGATAGTACTTATTATCGTGATCTGGACTTACTAGATACTTCTGGATTACTATTATCCGGATCTAATCGTCTATCTTATCGTCTCTAATGTATTTTAATGTATTTTAATGTATTTTAATGTATCTAAGAATGTAATGAACAATTATCGTGATCTATCGCTATCTAGAGCGGTTTTAAAATGTCCTTTGCTGTGTTGCCCAGAAGTCCAACGAACTTCGGATTGTTCCCAAAAGCACCCTTTAATGTCGCAGCATGTACAGAATATTGTTCAGTTAAACTTTGACCTGCGGTAAAGGAATTTAAAGAAGAAGGATAAGAACGTGCAGCGTGATTAAATTTAAACTAGATCATCTAGCCAAATCTATAACTCGACCCTAGCCGGGTCACTCAGATCTGACTCATAATTCAAACACACAAATACACATACATACGGTTTATGCATACATTTACTGTAGGCATGGTTATGTGTAAATTCATGCTTCTGGGTTTTACTGGCAAACGACTAAGCAGTGTTCTGCATCATACAGCCACGCATTGTAAGTCAATTATGTTTGCAAATGCTTTCGTGTCTCTAACAAATTGTCGTTTGAAAATCACGTATGTAATCTCTTGTATCATCCGCGTATCTGGCGCATTTACGCAACGAAATAAAAATAAGATGACTATGTGTAGTTAATGTTCATTCGTTTTACTGGCAAATGGGTGAGCTGTGTCCCGATCATGCAGCCGCGCATTGTAAATCAAATGAAAGTCATCACCATCATTGACCTTGCTTCTAGGTCTGCGCCCCTGCTGCTTTTAGTCACAACTCTTGTGACAAAAGGGAATGGCCAGCAACGGTGTTATTAGAGGTTGCGAATACAATAATTATCATCACGCATTGAAATTATAATTCAAAATAAATTCAATTCAATTTTAAACGTCTAACGCGTGTTAGACGTTTAGATAGAGCAATTTTGCTCTCCCGGATAGAACAATTTTCACCTAGCGTTTAAATTAACATTGAATGACAACGTCCCCCACTGTATTCTGTTTCAGCATTGTTGAAGCACTGACGGCCGTGTCGGACCCAGCCTATGTGTAGCGTTGCTACATCCGGCAACACGGCGTGAGCGGCACATGCCGTTAAAAGCATTAACAACGCTGTCAGCAGCAAGCCGTGACAGCAGCAGCGGCGACATGTGAGAATAGTGCTATTTGTCGCGAGAGCAATTTGACGGGAACGATATGGCGACTCTAAGCCGGAGAGCACTGGTTACAATAAACAGGCCTTCTATTGTTAGTCACGTTTCTGATATGTAGGACTAGGACATGTTCTTCTGTGGCTAGACCAATTGCAGATGCAACCTTCATTGGTTAATCAGCTTTGCATGGTTCGAAGAAAATAATATTCGAGGCAGACGGAAAATTTGATTGATGCTAGATTTACGACGCATTCAAAAAGCCATTCGATCATCAGTGATTGATAACGCTACGTTTTGCTTGCCGGTTCATCGATAGATTCATCACTTGAATCTGTTATACACAGATTGATCATCTGAGAGTTTGCAATTAGATTTGAAGAATTTAATTACATGTGAAACATTACACGCACCACGTCCCTTTATAGACACAAAAGGATGTCTTTCGATTCATATCAATGAGAAATCTAATTTTGAATATAAAAAAAAAAATTGAAATGAGAAATAAATTACCGAATCTGTGGGTTTTAAGTGACGTCACATCCGATTCTAAAACAAAATGGCGGCGCCCGCTTCCACCCAAACCCACATTGTGACTGCATATTGGAACATGTGGAGCCTGCGGACATTGGGCATTAGGCAGAATTGAGAGCGCAGCGCATTCGTGACAAAAGATTTCTGAGGATCATTCGCTCGTCAAGAACTCGTCGATTGTACATGAGAAACTATAATTTGTCGAGAGTCTATGCACAGGATTACTAGACGAGGGTTTGCCTTGCGAAAAACAAGCTTACTGCCGCAGTTCCATAGCTCGTCGTCCTGACGATTCCAATGCACGAATAACCGCGGCCCTCCAATAGACTGCGGCACTGCACGGTATATCGGCTGTAGCAACAATGGTAGCAGCAACGGCGGCAACAGTTGCAAACAGTGGCAACCAGCAACGGTGACAGTAGTGCCAGCAACACCAGTCCTAGTAGTATAGCAACTAGCTGTAACTACACGTTATACGTGTAGATACGTTTCTACGAATACACTATACGTGCATTCGTAGAAACAGTGACTGCAATAGAACTTAAACCGGCCGAGATTTAGAAAAGTGTATGTATGTATGTATATTGCACTTTTAACGCACCGAGAATATGTCATGCAAACGGAGATGGAATAACATCGTTTGCTTGAATCGTAGGTGCGAAAGTGGCATATGATCTTCAAAAATGTCTCTGAAAATGCAGCAAATTTACTTGCTTACTAAATTTGGTGAAATCGCTCAATATGGAAAAGCAAAACTGCTTTGCATGAGCGAAGTGTTATAAATACGAGAAGCTGAGTACACGCTTAAGCCAAAAGAAGCAGAACAAAATTGCAACCTCTGCTTCAGCTTCATTCTTATATTTATGGGACTGGGTCAGCGATTGTTCAATGTCCATTACAGCAGATTTTGATTTTGGCAACAGGCTTGAATTTAAGGCTTTCAAAAATTATTTGACATTTTAGATAAAAAAATTACCTTTTAGACGCATTAACCAGTTATAAAATCAACGTAGCTTACAGTCACAGATAGAGCTTCTTTCTTTCGTGCTGAAAGTTTTTAAGGCCGTTCTTAATAGTGCTCGTTCATTTCTGGAGTTTATCTTAACAATCCTTGTTCAATGTTCATTCTTGATCTCTCTTACTTTTTACACAAATTTAACATTTCTTTCCCCAATTTTCTATACACGCAGTGTTGAAATCTCGATGTATTGCTTCACATTTGGCGCGTATAACTCACCAAATTAGCGGATAGTCACCCTTTCATTACGGCCTAAAGTGTTGGGTCACATCTCTGCAATCTAATTGCGCAGAAATTGCAATTCCTCTCAGACACGAAAACATTCAAGTCTGAGGGCTAACTGAAATCCGCCGATTGCTCGACATTGTTTGGCTGAAGCAAAAGGTTTTTTGCGCAGCCATCAGCGTCGACAGAAAGACTGAAAATTGCCGCTTTTCGAGCGCGCCATTACAGTCTGCGCTGACATAAAATCTACGAGTTTCGGGGAGTCGGGGCAAGCGAGGCAATAACCCGAAGACGGCGGCTGCATATAAAGCAGCAGCAGCAGTAAAGCAACACAGCAGCAGCAGCAGCAGCAGCAGCAGCAGCGGCGATAGCAGCAGCAGCAGCAGCAGAAACAGAAACAGTAACGCCAACAACAATAATCCTAAATTAGAATCATCGCTAAATTAAAGCTCGAATAAAAATTGCAATCAAACGCTTTTTCTGATTCAACGATTATTGTCAGCTCCAGATCAAATAAGTTCAAATAAATATTTTTATCATGTTCACGGAACAAGCTGAGTTCTGACCAAACGGAACGCAGAAAATTAAATCTAAGATTAATCTGATCCAGATCTCCGCTAGTAAACACTGACAGTAGGCTAGTGAAAACTGATCGACTTCAACGGTTCAAATCGATCGGAAATTGACAATTTACAATTGCGCGCTGAATATATCTGCGCGTATAATTCTCATTTTCGCATCTCACTATCAATTCTGTTCAACCACTTTGCTGATTCACGCCACGTTACTGCACGAAGAGCTTCAAAACCCACGAACACGGCGCCGTTTTGCGAATGCATTTAAAATAAATGATCGCTAAACCGTCGAACGGGCATTCTTCCACAATGGAGCACATGAGACCGGAGCTGCTTCCAGCTCGAATACTAGCCGCCACGCTCGGCATCACATCTAACCTCTCCGGTCAGCCGTCGCGCGGGTTGGATTCCATGGAAGACGCGTCTTCGCGTCTCAACTGTTTCCTCAATTCTTCCCGCCCTGATCTCGTCACCTCTCCAAGCGACGACTCGGTCAAATGTCCGGAGGTGATGGAAAACAAACGGTACACTCTCTACGTCTACGGATACATTTCTATCGTCGTCGTACTGCTAACGATCGTCACGAATTTTCTCGTATGTCTCGTGCTGCTGCAAAAACACATGCGAACTCCGACTAATCTCCTCCTGGTCGCCATGGCCATATCGGACACACTGACCGGACTCTTCCCCGTTCCCTCCTTCCTGTATTTCTACACGTTCGGCGGCCACGTGGACTACGTTCCCTACGCGTGGTGCGTTCCCAATAACGCCCTGACGCTGTATCTTCCGACAGTGACCCATACGGCGTCTATATGGTTGACGGTTGCGCTGGCGGCGCAGCGGTATATCTACGTATGTCACTCTCAGAAGGCCAAGTCGCTGTGTACGGTGAGAAATGTGATGAAGAGCATTGCGGTGATCTACGCGCTGGCGGTCGTGTCGCAGTCGAGTCGGTTCGTGGAGTACGAGTACCATCGGGTGGAGATGCGTTCGCTTCTGGGACGGAGCGGCGACGATGGTTTGTATATTCAACTGATTTGCATTTGTACCTGTGAAATTTCGCCATATAAGGCCGTGATCTAGTTCTTCTTTATTTTTTCGTTAGTTGTTTAATGTTCATTTGTTTATAAGTTTTTTTAGTTTCTTTTTTTCCTATGACAGTGCGCAGGGCAAAAAATCATATATTAGGATGGAATCCAGTAATGAACTTAAAGTTGAAGTTGCAGATATTATATAGTAAGGCTTTAATTCATCACAGGAGAGATCGATGAGTGCTATAAATATGAAATCTCACAGATACGAAGTCTCAAGTATAGTTTGACCTTCGAAATGTGGCACCAACTAGACCTATGTTGTAAGCTGGAACTGGTGCAGTGGAAAAATTTGAGGATCTGGCTCGCTCCACCCGCCTCCCCCCTCCCGTACTTTTGTCTGATAGATCTGGACTGGCCTGGTTGTATACCATCTCCAACATGTCAGTTTAAAGCTCACGGAATTATTTATCCGCTGCGCTCGGTCTTTGTTTTTCTTCCTGAAAATTCTCGGCACATTAAAAGGCTGTAATTATTAATTCGTCAGCTTATCGCAAAATCTTGTCTTCGTTATTGTCTTTCATAATTCATGCGCATTGAATTATTGTGCCTCGTGAAACTTCACTGATTTGCAGTCTGCAACATCAGCTATAGAATAATTGTTATCATATAACATAGCTCATTCCATGTCATGCTCATTTATTCATGTCCAAATCAATAGTTTGAGATTGCTTGATGTAATAAAGGCTTTAAATCGAGGCATAAATTGTTATCGTTGAAATAAATAGTCATTAATAAATCATCATTAAATTAAATCAATCCCTCATTCTGCGCAATGCCAAGCCTATATAATGCCTCAGTAAATCGTAAATAATTGACTCTACCGTACCTGGATTTAGAAGCGAACTGTTTGACAGCCAATCGTAATTTTCATATTCTTTCAGCTCAAACTACAGCTCGTACGACGTCCATAGAAACGAACCGGTGAAAGAAATAGGAAATAGTACGCTGTAGTGTATCATATTGGGCTACGTATATATATCAATAGTACGCTGTAGTGTATCATATTGGGCTACGTATATATATCAATAGTACGCTGTAGTGTATCATATTGGGCTATGTATATATTGGATTCGGGTAATCCAATTTTCTCCTCCCAGAAATCAGCGATTTAAACTCTTGTTGGTTCAAACAAATATAATTTGCTTCATGGCAACTGCCTACAGCGTCCCGTGCGTTTTACACTTTAATCAAAATAATGATACACATATTTGTCTTCACTCAGGCGACTACGCTCAAGAAGATATCCCCGACGTATCCCACAATGCCCCACGTCGTGACGTCATAGTCGGCTGTTTCCTCAAGACCACGCCGTTTGTGAAGAACAACCTCGACATCATCTACAGCCTCTACTGGTGGTTCAGAGTCCTCTTCATACACCTCTTCCCCTGTGTCGTGCTAGTCATCCTCAACTCTCTTCTCTTCAACGCCATGCGTACGGCCCAGGTAGGGTTGCTATAGACGTCCCTTATTTTAAGGGACGTCCCTTATTTGAGGCCATTTGTCCCGTGTCTCTTATCAAGTGCATAAGGGACGGTAATTACCCTTTATTTGGACCCAGATCTAAGATTCACCTATGCAATTATAACAAAACTGTTGCCTCTCACTGAAAAATCAAATTTCAAATATATGTAATACTCGTCTTTAATAAAAGATTTAAATAGAATTGTAATATTTGATTTTGTTTCATCGTGTTTGAATCTACGTCTGAAATGTACTGGGATGCTGTAGTTCGTTGCTTTAGAAATTAAGTTATGTATGCCTATGAAAAAAATTGTCTTGTATTGTATGCAAAAAAAAAATTGTTGTCGTTGTCACCTTATTCAAATTATGAAAATCTGGCCAAAATAATTCTTGCCTGTTTTTAAGATGCTATAAAACCGATAAAATTTATGAGATAGATGTGACTAATAGTTGTAATCTGTAAGGACTATTCATGTCTTGCTATGCAGTTTGCTTTTCTTTAGTTTTAATTTTCTGCGTGCGCCCAGCTGCTAAAACATTAACTACAACATTATAGGTGTCCGGCTGGATAAAGATTTTTTATTTCTCTGGAACTTGCAATTGATCATGATTGTAGAATGATTGGATTGATTGAAAATAAAAGATACCGGGGTATACTACGTGACACTCCTGTGCATGCCCAGGCTCGTCGAGACGTCCTCCTGCGACAAAACCGTCGAACGGAATGTCACCGCCTCGCCGAGAGTAACCTAGCCACACTGATGCTGGTCTGTGTGGTCACACTGTTTCTGTTCGTCGAGTTTCCGCTGGCGATTCTTCTAATGACGATGATATACGAGAACACGTTCAACGAGCAGCCTCACTTGTTGGAAGAAGAAGAAAGAAGAGTCGCCTCGCTGTTTATTAACCTCTGCACGCTGCTCAGTTATCCCGTTAATTTCTTCATCTACTGCGGCATGTCGAGGCATTTTCGCGAGACGTTCAAGAATCTGTTTTGGATCGGCGGGGGAAGGGGAGGAGCGACGGGTGGAGGGGGGCCGGGAGGGAGGGTGGATGGAAGAGGGGGAGGTGTGGGGGGATTGGCGGGGGGCGGAGGGGGGAGTCATTGTCAAACGGGGGAGTTTCAGATGACTCGAATAAGCCAGGGGCATAATTTGTCGCCCGATGATAAGTAAAATGTGGTAAAACTAAATGAGGAACTGATTAAAGCGGTGAATAATTATGTCAAGTGCTGAATAGGTGATTAGTCATGTACGTGAGTTTGTATGTAAGACAAGTGAGCGCTTCATTGTTTCTTACAGAATTCAATATCGGCGAAACGCAGATTGTAAGGCATCATTGCTATGAAAACTATGGCGGGCGTTGACGCCAAAAGCTACGTTGAATTGAAAATGTAAGATGTAACGCCAAGCAAGCTGCTCGAGCGCTAAATGAATTTTCTCCTTAATATAACCCGAAGTGTGATCAGCGTCAACATTCTGAATCGATGCCAGATTTAGGTTATAACGTGACCAATGATGGTTGTCGACGATGTTCACCGGAACTTACATGTAGCTGGTGATGCCTATCGAATGGAACAGCAAGTTTGAGGAACCTGGTCGTGTTTTTCGATTTCATTGTGCTTTAGGGTTTAGAACGTGGATCAGGCTCACTATAATTTCTTGTACATGATTTATAATCATTGTCAGTCCAGCGCTGACGGATTCGTAGCGAAGTATATCAAGTGCAAGGAACATTGCTTTATTCAAATTGGTCTACAACTTATTCTTCTCGTTCGAAGTCTTTGTAAACTGTTACAATATTTGAACGCTGCGTTGCTGTGCGCGGTTTTAGGCATTGGTTTATTTTTCCATCAACAGCTACGCACCGTAATTATTATAGTACAGTAACTAACCGACAATGTCCTGCGTCAATATTACGTACGTTTGCTTATTAAACAGCCTTAAGCTATCAGCTAGACTTATTACAGCCGACTTACTTGTGGTCTATCTGTGTCAGATTAATGACGACAATGTCATAAAAGACCTAGCAGAAAAGAACCAGGTTTGGCCAAGTACGGCAATAACGGGCCTGGGATAGGCTACATTGTAGATCGATGAATCTACCACTAATAATTATAATACGTAGTATTTTCTCGCAATTTAAAGTCTACTCGTATTTCGCGTCCCATTTCACGTGCATCGTGCAATTTTATAGGCTGCTCCAACACGCATCTTTCACCATGCCACCCCCTGGAAGCCAGGGAACAAAGAATTGACTTACAGCCTAGTAATATAACCTCCTTGCCCTCTCCCCTCCCCCTTGCGCCCCTGCCCTAAAACCACCACCGCCCTCAACACGCGTCTGTTGGCGGATGCAAATGGCCTGCCGCTCAAACGAGCTGCTCCGCAATTATTTAGAAATTAAAAAACGGACAAGCTAACGTGCTTGTGTTTGCTTGCCAAATAG
The DNA here is from genome assembly GCA_034695025.1 of Chamaedrilus cognettii. Taxonomy (NCBI): domain Eukaryota; kingdom Metazoa; phylum Annelida; class Clitellata; order Enchytraeida; family Enchytraeidae; genus Chamaedrilus; species Chamaedrilus cognettii. The sequence goes on along the minus strand of JAQIWG010009006.1, from coordinate 780 downwards.
CGGAGCATGACATTGTCACACCCAAAGGCCATCACTGTCTCCCGCCTAATTTGTGACATTTTTGCACTTTATCGGTATTGTTGACCATGTTGAAATGTCAAACTGTCGCACTCGCTCGGTGGCGCCAGTGTGACACGGATGACAGCCGATTCTCATTAGTCGTTATCAGCCCGTCAACGAAGGCTTTGTTTAGCCTACTCTTCAACGTGACAAAAATGACACAAAAGCAGCATTAAGAGATAGAAAACTTTGTCGAGCTTTGTTTAAACCAATACATTTTTGACAGTAGTTCAGGGCTCGTGTCGTCGAAATAGAGTTGAGCGGAAAGGAGGGTCGGCGATCGGGGTTTAAGGACGGTAGGGGTTGGAGAATGGAGAGGGGGAGTTGTGGTCCCAACTCTAATATTAGCCTACTGTATGACCTACTATAACTTTCGCTTTTGTTGAAAATGGTGAGAAAATTGGCAGATGCCTGAAACTGGATCGTGACGCGGCGGTCATGTACGGCTGTTGGGTGTATAGGCCTAGCGCGGAAAGACCCTTGCGGCTTGTGACCACACGCTCAGCTAACATCGCTCCGTCGAAGATCGAATGGGTAATATAAGAGCGAGGCAGCGATGGCAAGTTTTGATCTAAATTGTACGAGCTCTCACGTAAGTGGAGCAATTTTGCGGAAGAAAGCCCAGTAGCATAAATGCGGTCGCTTTCATGTCAACTAGGCCAAGGACGGATGCAGAATTGGTTGGTGGGGGTGATGGTTGTCTCTACGAGTATTTTTCTT
>JAQIWG010009005.1:0-10980 GCA_034695025.1 Chamaedrilus cognettii | reverse complement strand
CCCCCCCCCCCCCCCCCAAAGGAGAATCAAAGCAGTCACATGTAGCAGTACTCTCCTTAATAGTACTCCCATTTCCTAGCGAACTGTTACAGTTCTACCCAATTAGAGTACAATTAAACTGCTATCAATATTACTATAGCTGCCTATTACGCTCTGTTTCAAGCTTGGCGTTTGAAGGGGGGGGGGTAGCATAAAAATTATACATGCGTAGGGGGGGTCGGATTTAGAACATTTTTGCATATTACTAAATGACTAGATGAACACTCCCATATAGGCTATACGCAGTCAAAAGACTAACAGTCGGCCTATAGGCCTACCTAGGCTACATATGATAGGCGATGCGGAGGCGGCGAGGAATATATGACCATTAAAAGTCTATCAAGACGCAAACGTCTAAATCTGTCTGAAAACATGGACACTTAACAGATTAGATAACCAAAAAGCGGTTAGTTTAGTTTAGGCCTGAGTTTCACTGCATAGATTCTTAAATCAACGCGATCCACAAAACCTGAAGCTATCGTACGACGAAGAAACAGTCATTAAATCTCAATCATTAACATCAACTCGGTTTAAGTTTGTCTTCCGTTCGCCTTGCTGTAATCAAGCGGTAGTTCCTGTTCTGAAGCTACCACACATCCACTACTGCAGCAACAATCCAACTGACTAGACCCCACAGCTTCCCCCGTAAAACTCTCAAAATCATCCGTATAATCCCCCATCCTCGCCCCTTCACCCCTCACTTCTGCGTTTCTCCGTAGGCCTGCGCCTACCCCCCCGGAGGGTGGGGGTGACGACCCGATAGGTGGAGCGTACGATGACAGCGGAGCCCTCGCGCGACGAAGCTTTTGGTAGTGACGCAACTTGCTAAATCCATAGAGGAGTCGGAGGCGGTTCATGCGCTTGTGCAACGCCTCCTTCTTGACCTCAAGCTGCTCTCGCTCTCGATCAAGCGTCTTGCACAGAGCGCAGACCTTCAAATCAAATCAAATTTCGTTAATACGTACACCACAGCATGTACACTATGTCATAATTATAAACACGGAGACAATGTTTACAGACGCTGGGTGCGACACACTCAAGAAGTGCTTACGTTCTCCCGGTTCCGCACAGTGCACATGTCACTTTTAAAGACATTCTTCTTTGACATAAAATTCATCGATGTTGAGAAATGACATGACAACTGTTCCTCAAATGCTCGTTACAATTTATATAACTCTCTCCGTGGAACGGTATAAACGCATTAAAGGCCAGTTAAAATCTCCATCATATAAATTCAACGCAGAGCGTTTCATAGCAGTCAATAATCACGGATCACCAACAATACAAAATGTACAAAATGCTATAATAATAGGATTTTAGGAATTTATTTTTCAAAATTTGTCAAGACATTCAAAGCATAGTAGGGCCCGGAAGGATACGAATGAAGTCGAACCTTCACAAACTGCTCGAGCGAGGTCTGGTAATGCTCCTGGATGCGCGACACGCTCGAATCGGCGACCGGGGGGAGCGACGGGTAGTCGGGGGGATGGGGTGCGTAGTCTGGGGAGGGGCGAGGTAGGGGCGCGTAGTCAGGGGGGGTCCGGGAGAGATGGAGGTACTCGGGGGAGGAGGTGAGGTCGCAGTAGAATGACGGGTGGGTCATCGTCGCGAGGGTCAGACGTCTGAGAGTAAAGCAAAAAGATGCGATTAGAAATCTGTTAAATCAATGATAGATCCAAACATCTGAGCTCTATAGTTAAGAAGCTAATTTGATCAATTTCCTTTCTTTGCGAAATTAATGCGGGGCACAAAACTTTTATTATAAATGGTCAAATGACAATATGACAACATGCTAGTGCTGTGATGTTTCACATGCATCGATACTTTTAAAGTAACACCCTTCTACTTGTAGTTCTGCAATATGACTGCATTTCTACTACATGACTGCCGGCAGGCGACTATAATGCGTACGCCTAACCACGCTGTACAATCAAATGAAATACTGCTGCAGCCTTTGAACTGCACTCTATGACATTGGCGACAATTGGCCGAATATTCCATACGGATTTATTCATCTATCGGCAGTTCAACATACAATACAAACGACAAAAAAAACTTAAAAAAATACAAGCAAGCACGGTCTCCATTATAGCAACGGTCTCTAACATCCGAAAAAATTTGTCAACCTGCGTGTAGTCACCGGACATAAAAATCATGAAAACTATTGGCGACAAAATTTGCAGCGATGAGATTTTCATCAAGGCTTAGGCCTAGTACGGCAACACATTAATCGCAAAAATATTCTTATTAAATAAATATTAGGGGCCTATACGGTAAAAAAAAATTAGCGTAAAGCCTAGGGTTTGCAGCACAAGGCACGGTCGGAAAGCAGGTCACAGCATAAACTGCGTATAAAGGGTGCAGCAATTCGTAATCAGTATGGTTGGTATTCAGCAAAACAATTCAAAGGAAAGCGTTTCAAAGATGCAACTGCGTTGAACTGTTACCGTGTAACATATATAACGCTCACAAACCTTTATGCTGCGCGGTGATCGAGTCAAAGCCGCCCACTGCAGGAGAAGCAGGGGCGCTCGTTTTATTTCAGAAATTCAAATAATCCTCTTTGCTATTTATTTCGAATGGCTATGAATCTTACGTTGAGCCTCCGACTATATCTTCTTCACATGGATTAAAGCTGAAATCAATATGCAGCGTCGTTCAAACGTCTATCAACGATCGTCAACTAGGTTGTTAAATCACTTATATGACTGCGATCATACGCGCAGCAGCGCAGCGCTGCCTCCAACGCTTCTGTGATAAGACAAGCCTGTAAGACAAAATGCAATCAGTTTTATAGGATGTTGGCATGGAGCACCGATAGGGCTGGTGCATCATACTAGCTACTTCAGTTTTTCTAAAAATGGCAGTTTTTCTGTCGCTATGCATCCGATGAAGAGCGAACTAAGCCTAGGCCTGATTATTGGATCTACCTGATGTCTTACCGGTCCTCTATAAAGTACAATGATATGGCTTGCTGGAGACAACGGCCTATCAGGCTGTAAACAAAGGCGTGCTAGAAGAAACATAATCATACTTTAGATAGGTCAAGATGTTACCGTTGTAATAAAGTGTAGCCAGTAAATTGTCCAAGCCGCATGTCGTGACCTGGATTCAGGCTAGAGCTGTAGTGTAGAGTAGGCTCTGGTTATCATAAGCTATTCATAACGAGTGAGATGATAAATTTGGCCATTGACTATGGTTTACGATGCAGGCTATTTTATTCCATTGCATGCTATTTTAGAAATCAACCCACGAGTCCCCGCATTGTTCGGCTATTTAGCACAATACATCAGACACACACGACATTATAACATTCGCTAAGATTGCTATCGCAGAATTCTTACAGTATTCCTATTCCTCATTACTTATTGTTATTCATTAGCGATAACATGTGAATTAGTGATAGGTCTGCACAAGCAGGGTCTAAACATTAAGGCTGCGCCTAATGCACGTAGTTTTTCATAGGGCACAATTTCTATGGAGCCCGTTATTTCTGCATCATTGGGCCTTTCAAAATTCCCGATTCATCGATTATAATGCAATCGCAAGGCTCGTGAATTTTTACAATCAGGGGGTCTGCGCCCAAAAAGCCTCAAGTGTCCTATGTAGAAAATTCAAACCTACATGTATAAAGCAACAATCGTTGCCCTCATACCTGAAAGTGAAGTTTGTCTAGCGCTTGGATACCGATAAGGGAAATGACTCAGAGGCAAACAGCGTGCACTGAGGCACACGCCGACTACTCTACTCTACGAGACCAGTGCTTCTCAATTTGGTGCTCCGCGGACCGGCAACGGTAAAAAAATGTTTTGTAACTGTTTACGAAACAGACCGCGGACAACATGTTTGTTGTTTGTAGTTTAGGGTCAGTGTGTAGCACGAAGACTATTAGAGCCTACAGTCCGGTTCTGTGCAAGGGATTCGGCACAGAACCGCTCCCCTGTTTAGTCGCCTTTTGCCGCTACAACTCGCCCAGGGAGCTCTGGGCGGCATGCAAAGTTTTTGTTCCCCGGTCTGCAGGGGCATTGCAAACCACCTGTAGCCGGTCCGCCGTGAAATGATAAATAATTGGTTAAATTAGTTCATTTTCGATCTTAGTTAAGCAATTACGGCATCCCATGCCGTCGTTGTATCTTATGCCATATTGTAGTTAGGCCTACGCATAGGAAATTAAAATTACGAGCATGGACTATAGTATTATATCACGCAGTAGGCTACTATATTAGCAGTATTTAAATAATTTTTAAATTCGACTATATGCAATTTTTAATCAAAAGTTACCGGTCCTCTGACAAACAGTGGAAAATGCTCACCGGTTCGGCCCACCGAGAAGCTTGAGAGGCACTGCTCTGGACCGGGCCTACTGTTGCGCGCTGTTGCCTTGGCGCCCGGTCTGCAACTGTCGCCAATAGCCGCGTGCCTAGCGACGTCACAACAAGCCGGGCGCTTGATCATTGATGGCTCGGATCGACTCGAATTCGCTGTTTAGCGGCGTTGCTGCGGTCAACTTGTATAATTATTATCGAATGTGGGTCTAGAAATTGAGGTCACGTAAGTGTGGCAGTGAGGGGTATGTGGGCTACTTCTCCCCCCCCCTCGCTCCGCCCCCTCCGGGACGCGACTCTCAGTGTTAGTCTCTCAGATCAAGTGTTCGCTAAAATGTAATCAATTTATGAACACACCAGTGGCCTGTCTTGCAGTTAAATCGCGTGTCGATTGATAGCAATTCAATTTAATATCGCTTGAGTCTGTGGATAATTCTATACGACGGTAGAATAAGCACGCTAACTAGTAACTCAGCTAATTGAGACCGCTTGGAAATTTATTCTACACTGCCGTTTGAAGCTAATCTAGATTTATTTGTAACTTAAATACGCCGCCCTTATCTCCTCTTTTTCCGTCAGTTCTTCCGATCTCCTGTATCACGAAATGCCCCCCCCCCCCCCGGCCTCAGTCACCTCCTTCACATCCAAGCTTTCAAATAGCACGGATCTAGGTGTTTAGTCACTTTATTCCGAGGCCGTAACGAATGTTTGGTCGCGGAATGCACGCCGCAATTAGACGGTGCTTTTGAAAAGCTTGCTTTAAAAAAACTCAAACTAGTAGGCCTATTTCTAAAGCAAGGCTGTTCTGGTGGTGATTTTGAAAAGCATCGTTTGGCTGGTGTAACATGATACCAGAAATTCAAGCGTTTGACGCATCGAAATCGAACCGGTTCGAATTTCGTCTCGCCTTTTAAGACGCGAGTTTAGCGGCTTTAGCCTAGATCTCGCTTTTGAGCGTCGACGCGATGCTTTTGAAATAGGCGTACTAATCTAGTGTTTGAAAAGCGAGTTAGTCAAAAAATTAGTTTGTCAAAAACGAGAATCATTGTTTTTCAAAGCATCGTCTTGCTGCAGGGTGATTAAGTTATAGCCAGGCCTGTGTTCCGATAATCGGATGTATAAACTCGCACATTTGACTGGTGACTGGCCGCACCTACGATTCAAGCAATGATGTTTTTCCATCATCGTTTGCATGACATATTCTGGGAGCGTTAAAAGTGCAATATACGGACATACATACATATATTAACGGAGGATCTCATGTCAGTATCGAACCATTGAACCTGAAACCTACGAACTGAATGACCCAACGTTGACTTGCTTGCCTGTTTCAAATGAGAATTGATTTTTTTGTCAATTATTTTAACGCCTGAGTGTTCAGTGCAATGTAGCCTACAGGCTATAAGAGAGCATAATTATACATTAAAATAAATGTAGAATGTAAATAAAGTACATTTAATAAGTGTACAATATATGACAACATCGACAAACTTAATTACGCCATATTATACTATTAAACTGAGCTTAAAATTTTGAGCTCTTTTTGACCACGCGGGCTAAGTTCTAAATCGATAAGCTATTTAGCATTAATTCGTTTTTTAATTTAGTAAATTATCTACAATCGTTTCGTTGGTACTATAGGCCTAATAATGAAGAGCACATGTCGGTCTGAATGTAGGTCAAGGCCTATAACCTAACCAACTCTCAAACCAAGGAACTACTGTACTGTGTTACACTTTCAATGTTTTAAACTTTCTTTCAAATCAGAATATTTCAGTAGTCTAAACAACCCTTAGGCTTAATTGGCATAACTGACCACCAGCTAATTTTCTACTAATTTTCAAATTTTTTCTATTTTTCCTGTGGGCAGAAAATCGGAGTGGGCTCGTGATAGTGGGGGGGGGGGGGGCGGGGGGGAGGGGGAGGGGGAGCGGGAGGGGGAGCTAGCAGTGTAAAGTAGAGCTATTATGCCTAGATCACGCTGCCGTAGAGACAACCAAACACAACAAAGCGCATCATAGCAACCGACGCAAGGCTGGCTGAAACCAAGCGCCTCGCCGTAAACGACGTAAACTTGTCCCGGCCGTGTTGTCGAGGAGATGCGTCTGAGCGTTATCGCCTTAACCACGGCTGTGGACGATCCGTCCACAGCCGTTTGCGCGCCTTTGTCCACGTTGTCAACGTGTCAACGGCTAAATAAGAGTTACGAACTATTGGTAGCTGATGGTGGCTGCGGTGATTTTGGGGAGTCTAAGGACTGTTTTTTGGGTTTTGTAGTTTTGTGTGTAGCGAAAAAACTATATATACGTGTGCAGTCCGGTTCTGTGCAAAAGAGTTTGGGCATTCTCTTTTACCCCAGTCTACATGCGTTATTATTCATGTAATCTATGCCAGTGGTCTCTTTATTGTGACTCGGTAGCCTATATGGTTTAATGATTAGTGGAGGCTTGAAGCTGAGCGCAACACAGCATCAAGAGTATACCAGACGTTTCGCATTTCATTGTGACTTGACAATCTGAAGGCTACAAAATTCAAACCAACAACACACACCGTTCACTCGCATTTCATCGCTTAACGCTAGTGTAGGTGCTAGGACTAATAGTCTATAGGTGTCGAAACGCACATTTAAAACGGATCTGGACACGCGCCAAACGCAGTACGGAGGTACATGGTGCAACTGTGCATGCATGGAACAGCGTTCCAAGAAGAGGAAACGGTTTTTCTGTGTCTCCATACATTTTCATTCGTTTCCGTCATCGCATTGTTTTATGGAATGAACTGCCATAGCCACACCCTCCACAATATCTTTCCACAAGCGCGTTCTTCTTTTTATCATCGAACAACCTCAAACAAATGCAACTCAAATTCAACTGGGCTGTTACAAACTGAACCAAAAATTAATTAAAGCGCAACAGAAATCGCGACAAATGCATTAAAATTGGGAGAAAAACGCAAGGACGAAGCAAGCGGTTACTGTAACAACATGGTCTAATCGTGTACGCATTATTGGCTTACATCATCGCCTAACTGCTCAACAAAGATAGATACTGACTTGTAGGCCTGTTGAATATTTGCTGACTCATTAGTCAACGCTTATCTATCGCAGGCTTAGCGATAAATAATCATCAACTGCTTGGCGACCGTCGAGTATTCATATAAAATCACGCTATTAGCACCATTTGAATTCGCATCGCTAAAAGCGGGGGCTAAAAACTGGCAGAGCGGGGTGGGAGGAGGCATGAAATAAAAGTTTTATATCAGCGAATCGTTAGGCTTGGACGCATAGCAATGCTAAAAACGAGAGCGGACAAGAAAGATGCGCATTCGACAATGCTTTAGGCCCTAGATGTCATTGTTTATTTCGTGTTCTTTATAAAAATTATGCAACTAATCTCACTTCATCCAAAATCAGAGAGAAGCCCGCTGGAATGAATAAAAAATCCATTTCAGTACCGGTATTTCAGATTTTTGATGCCTATAGCAGCAACATTTGTAGCCTACTAGGTTTCCCTCGCAGGAGACCGGAAGTTCGTGCATGTATAGCACTCACTTTAGGTATTTCCTGGCAGCAAACTTTCCACCCAAACATTCAGAATTCTCCTTTAATCCTGCGAATATCCCTAAATCTCAGAGTCCCCGATATCGTCCTCAAACCACGAAACATATAAAAACCCACTATTACAATTATTACTACACTACCTATTACTAATCTCCATAAACGTACGAGTCATTTTTGACAACTTTACTTCAATCAAATTTTTCCCACTGCACCAGCAGAGAATGAAACACAGCCGTGTGTTCGCTACCGCCTGCGTCTGTTGCCCAGCATGCGGTAGCACTGTTTGAGCGTGGATGCGCACAACACATAGTCCTTCCAAGGCTGCACGACGCAGACGTTCATCAGCTGGACGTGACTCTGCAGGACCGGCAGAGCCTTGTCGATCTCAAAGCGCCGCGCGTCCCTCATGCTCTGCTCGGCGCGCAGCTGCGAGTGCTGCAGCTGCGCTATGCGCTCCATAGGGTCGTGCTCGCGGGCACAGCTTGGACAGGAGAGCGTCGCGCCGTCTGACACCTAAGGGTATGATGCAAATCAGGGATAAAACCGTCATATCGTGCATGCACCAAAAAATGCAAGCGGTGAAATGACGTTAAGAAACAGTGACGTCATTCGCCGCTTGTATGTTTTTCCATGCGTGCACGGAATCACACTCTTTCATGCAAAGTTTGATCAGATCCCAGTCAATTACACCCCAATCAGTCAGTGAGGTTGAAATTTGGAATTGAAACAGGTCATTGCGTTCCGTGATCCTTAAACTTTTTTTTTTTTTGATCTAGAAAAGACTTACAAAAAAACTTAAGAAATGCTTGAGAATACATTTCTTGCAAAAGGCCCTAATTGGTTTTAAATTTACAGAGCCCCCGCCTTCACCATTGCCGTCATCGCACCTTGTTCCAACGTAGGCCTATACTTGTGCTGCCCAGAGGGTAACGATGTAAAATTGTGTAAATAATTAGCCCACATGTGGACCACTCTGCTCATTACACGAGCCGCCGTTGGGATAAATATTTTATACGGTCAAGGTCAAGGCATCGTAAATTCGTAATACTATCTTCATCAGCAGATAGACATTTTGTGAATGTTTCATGTTTTTTACCTTGGTGCCTTTAGTCCAAGTTATAATCAACCATCTCCATAATATATAGCCCAAAGTCTCACATGTTTCATTCTAGATAATTCCATAAGACTTACACCATGCACTGCATTCTAGCCCTCATGCACCATTATTTCGTCCATCCATCCATGGCGCGCACAGCAATGATTAAGCACCAGAGACGCAAAAAGTAGGCAAGCGCTTGGCTCAGCACAATCTTGCTGGTCAACGAAAAGGCAAATATACAGTCTGTGTGAGGTAGGGGGATTTGTATGAAGCTCAACCACGTACACTGTATTTTCGCCTTTTCGTTGACCAACAAGACTGTGCAGAGCCAAGCGCTTGCCTACTTCACACGTCCCAGGTCCATTGAAACACTCAGCGTAAAAATCAAGAAAACAACAACATCAACAAAGAAACCACCCCCCCTCCCCAATTTACCTCGCCGTAGTTAGCGCCAGCGGACGGCAGGGTGGTGGCGCACTCGCCACATTTCAGGATGGGGACGTCGCTCTTGAGGGAGGGGGTGAGCCCCCAGTCGAGGGTGCAGGCCACGCAGCGGCAGTCAAAGAAGTACTGGGAGCGCAGCGCGAGCTGACGCTGGGGCTTGGCCGTCGTGTAGTAGATATAGCCATAGTCTATCGACAGCTCACGACCTAGGCAAGCGCAATGGTATATTTCAAATCAAATCAAATCTGATAAAATCCAATTCTAAATATCGTGCTTTTAATGTAACTAATAAACAATGTACATACAGGTAATTTCCACGGTAGACCTATCCCTCCAAAATAAATAATATAACTCAAACATTCAAAACGCGAAATGTTTCATTACAATGTGTGATAATGTGTTGCTGTCAGCAACTGATATTATTTGAATAAGGGCTTATAGGCAAGAATTGTTTTCAAAAGTACCTTAACACAAGCACACACAGAGGTAATTATTAGTCAATAAAAATCTGCTAATAAAATATAATATGCTATTTCGTACAGTTGGTATGTTAATTGTTTCAGACAGAGCCACACAGTAAACTGAAAGCAAAATCAACTCTTCAATTTATTGAATCTTGCGTTAGACAAACTTTGATTAGCTAAGCTTGCGAATCAATTATACAGTGGATTCACAAAATGCGTCAAATTGGTTCGAAAATTGCGATGCAAATCTGGATAATTATTCACGCCTAGATGAATACTGAATACTGCATGCATACTGCCGAATACCCGCTTGCACGTTTTGTATGGCGCGCGCGACGCAGACGTTGCGATAGAAGACCAGCTCGAGCACCGGGTCGCAGGCGTGGTTGAGCAGACTGACTGTGGGGTAGAGCGCCAGGCCGATACTGTCCGGGTGACTCTTCGCCAGCGTCTCCCCAATCGTCATCTCCGTGATCTCGACCCCATTGCAGGAAATGATCTGAAGGAAGCGAAGGACCGTCCCGCCTACCATGGACCGGGTCGCGCGGTCCACCTGGGGCAGGAAGAAGAAGAAGAAGATTATCGCGTGGGCTGTTACTGTAACCTGTCACGCATAACTCATTGATGATGTAATTTGACGCTGAAACATACTCTAAACCCATAATTGTATTATTATTTTTTTTATTACACTCGAAAGCATGGGAGCTCATCCCCTCAGTGGCGCTTTGAGCAGGCAAGGAATGGCTAGCTATCATCCACTGTGCAGCTAATAATTGCTAGCTATCATCCATTTGTAATAAAGAATAGCTTGCTATCATCCATTTGTAGCAAGAAATAGCTAGCTATCATCCATTTGTAGCAAGGAATAGCTAGCTATCATCCATTTGTAGCAAGGAATAGCTAGCTATCATCCATTTGTAGCAAGGAATAGTTAGCTATCATCCATTTGTAGCAAGAAATAGTTAGCTATCAACCATTTGTAGCAAGAAATAGCTAGCTATCATCCATTTGTAGCAAGGAATAGCTAGCTCATCCATTTGTAGCAAGGAA
>JAQIWG010009004.1:0-10981 GCA_034695025.1 Chamaedrilus cognettii | reverse complement strand
ACCTCCAGTCCACGGCCCATACACAGCACCCGGCCAGCCAGGCTAGAACTCAGTCATTCAAACAAACTGAACCTTGGATCTCAATCATACTACAAGACATTACAGCCACATACAACAAGTCACAGGGTGTAAATCAAATTAGAATCAAGGGATGATCCTAGGGTGGCCACAGACCGTGACAGGGCCCTATAAATAATTATTAGTCGAGCATGTTATAGGTTGAGCATATTACTGGAGACCTTGGAAATATGCGGTAAAATTTAGAAAAATGTGCAAAAATGCGATGTTAATGCGCAAAAATGCGGCAACTTTCCAACACCATTCGTTAACTCATTCATTCTGCATTCAAATTCTATTTATTTTCATTATGAAAAAAGGTAATTTATGTTAAGATTGGTCATTATTTGGAAAGGACAACAACACTGGATATTACAACCTATTTGGCCTATATGTGACGTGACTAATGACTATTAAATTAGCTTGAAATTAAATTGACCATTAAAATAAAGGATACTCTGTACGACACTCACCAATGATAATTTCTCTATTTCTGCAATAGGCACTTGTGTTCGCGTGTAGTTGCGCACGTCGAAGAGTAAAATTTAAGCTCTCGCGCGTTGCTATTATTGGTGAGTGTCGTATAGAACGATCTAAATTACCTTTGCGAACCTCGTTTGGGTTAGAAAGTTACAGTACCGGTATGAAACTTTTGACTGATGGCGCTGATGCAGCAGCACGAGCGCGCGCCGCCCCGCTGGACGACGACGGAGCGACGTACTGCGCGTTCACGGAGAACAAGGTGAGCGCGAACCCAGTCAACGGCGAGCTGACCTGGGAGAATGTGGAGCCTGTGCACCGCGCACAGCAGCAGCAGCAGCAGAACACGACGATACAGCGCTGCAGCAGGGACAAGGAGTTCTGCTACACTCTCTGGTTCATCGATCCGCTCCTTAGGAACAGAACGACCATTCTTCTGCAGGGTGCGCGCTGTTGGTGGTTTGAGGTCCCCGATGACGTCCCTGGACGCCGAAATGGACTGAACTCATTGTTGCTATTATTATTTTGGGGTTTTAGCTGGCCGTTCCCTTGTCATTCCCCTTTCCTTTTTACATGAGCTATTCATGCCTAGGCTAAAGAGCTAAGACTGTAGAATTGTTTCCAAATCATACTCTTGACACTGCTGTATTACTGTATTTGCCATCGTGTATTTAGCGAAAATGTTTGGATTACAAAGTGCCCTGGAAGTATCTGGATTTGTTAGGGCGCTATTGCAAATTGGGTTGTGTATTACTATAATTAATTTTAGATATTGTATAAGGAGTACGGTTCAGTATCTTGAGATGACAGGATGTCAGATTGGAGCTGTGAGTTAAGTGCTGGCTACGAACATGCTCTTCTGACTCGCTCGATTATAGCCGGGCATCAAATGCGAGTGCCAAGCGGGCCACTTTTGGTAAGCAGAACTGACGTTGTGGGATGAATCAATGGTGATGCAAGTTAGGCGACATCGAGCGCGGTGAGTGGGTGGATGGGTGACACGCTGTGAGTTCCAATCTGATTCTGGTCGTGGGCTGACCAGCTGCGTTCCCAGCAGGCGTTCAGGCATAATGTATCTATTCTCTGTATTGCAGGATCAATTAATTGACTGAAGGGATAATAGGAAGGGGTTCAATCGGCACACTAGAGCATAAAGAAAAATTCCAATGATCCACGACGATGGCTGCCTGTGGCGCTTGAAATAAAAGGCTATGTATGGCATTGGAACAACACTATCTTTTAGAAACGATAGCTGGCGTTGCTGAGGTGAAGCCGCTACCTTGTCTGTGCGCTGTCGGTGCAACACCTGCGACAGTCTCCCCCCCCCCCCAAATTGGGTCCGGTGAATTTTTAATTGCCAGAGTCAAGCCCTGTAGTGCAGCCTGTGCCTGGCGTAGGGGAGGCAACGTTTATACTGTTAGTTTTGGGATAGTTTTATGCATATTTTTTTATACGGTTTTCCTTTATTTTTCTTCTTCTGCTTGTGGTGATTTTTTGCTTGTTTGATTGTTTCATTTTGTGTTTGCTGCCTAAGTGGCGAATAAGGAAATTAATATAAGGGCAATTGAATCAGGTTCTCGATGTCATGTTTGTCCGCTGAAACCACTGATATTGATTACTGAGCGCGTCACACCCTTAGGATGCTGGGACCAGCCGGGGAAGGACGATTGTCCGTCGGAGTGCATCACGACGTCGGCGCTGACGCCCAAAAACATTCGCAACATCACGCGCTTCTGCTGCTGCCTTGGCAACATGTGCAACGTCAACGTGACGGACAACGTTAACCTGACTGCCATCGACATCATCAACAGCCAGCCTGTGCCGCCCGTCACACGTGAGCACTGAGCACATCCCTCACTTTGAATGGATCTATTCTTGCTACCTAGTTAATCAGTACGACTGGTGTTGACACATGTGTCGATAGCCAATCTGGATCAGTTCTACAGTTGTATTCACTACTCTGAAGCATGATTTGCTGCACGTTATTTTGGCAATTTTGCCTCACGGAAATTTAGCTGCACTTGAGTGTTTGGTGCACTGTGAGTGTGTGTTCGCGCGCGCAGACTACGTCGACCCGTTCTACAGCATGCGCACAATCATCATCTCACTCACGTCCGTCTTCGTCGTCGCGCTTCTCATCGTCGCGACCTTCGCCGTCGTGCGCTGCTGCTTCGTCGCGCCCGACGACCCCTCGTCCGACCCCGAGACGAGCCCCTTCATCGTTGGCGCCGCGCTCGGCAAGCCCGATCCCCTCGACCTTAACCTTGACGACCTCAAGGTGGATGCGCTGCTGAGCAGGGGGCGCTACGGCGAGGTCTACAGGGCCGTGCTCGGCGACGCGGCTGTTGCCGTCAAGATGTTGTGTCCGGCGCACCGGCAGTACTACTACAACGAGCGTGAGATCTTCTCCCTCCCGCTCATCCAGCATCCGGGTGTCGTTGGGTTTTTTGGCGCGCGCGAGCGTCCGGCGGGGCCAGAGGGGCCGGCGCAATACCTGATCGTGACAGCGTACGAGCCGCTCGGCACGCTCGGCGGGTACCTGAAGAACAACACTGTCGACTGGGCGACGCTGTGTCGCATGGCGCACTCCGTCATCGGTGGCATCGCGCATCTCCACACGGAGCTGAGCGACGGAGGTGAGTCGCACGTGTGCACATAGAAGTGAGCGATGGAGGTGAGTCGCGTATCTGCACACAGAGATGAGAGATGGAGCTGAGTGATGGAGGTGAATTGCGCATGTGCACACGGATGAGCGATGAAGGTGAGTCACGAATGTGCACACTGCACGTGGAGCTGAGTGATGGAGGTGAGTTGCGCATGTGCACACGGAGATGAGCGATGGAGGTGAGTCACGAATGTGCACACTGCACGTGGAGCTGAGTGATGGAGGTGAGTCACGCGCCGCAAATTTTTTAGTCTCCTGACGACTTGTGTAGGCAGGGCCTACACTGACTGTGAGTTGTTGTTTTTAAGCGTATTATGTTTAATGTTCATTTTAGTAGTTTTTAAATTTTAAAAACAAGGCTTTAAATGCAAAAAGGATGCATTGAAGGGAAGAGCAATTGATTCTAATGCATTAATTGCATTGTGGAATAGTCTCATACCAAGCTGTGCAAAAATTGCATTCGATGAGGTAAACAATTATGAGGTAAATTATTATGAATTTGTTCAAAATGACAACAGCAATGTGATCCAGTCAGTGTGTGCACATCTGCATGTAATACCTGGCCTCGTTTGAATTACAGTTTCACCTAGTTTTGCTTTCCTGCAGTCTACTTTCCAATACTTGCAATTCTTAATCTTATGTAATTCCTGTAGATTCATTTTATGAAAAATACTGCAATGTTCTTGTCACGGCAATAATATTGAAATTGTATTCGATTACCTTCGTCAAAATTAATTTCTTTGCGTTGCCATTGAAGTGAAATTTTTCATCAACAATTTCAAATTTGTTCGATAAATATTGATTTTAGTTAAATTTCTGTCCCTAACCTTTGAACTTTTGCAAACGCGCATGGTTGATTGACCTTAGCAACCAACTATGTAACTTGCAAGATCTCAAGGAATCCACACGTTTTAGCACTATTTTATACAAAACACTTTTTTTGCAAGTGCGTGTCCTAGCTCCTGTGAAAGTAAAAAATCTTAAATTTACACCAAGCTGCTAGACTTGAATAGCACCAATGACTAAATCAAAACTATTTTACAAAATATTTATGAGACTGGTTAGCTCAAACTTGAAATGAGGCAAAAAAGTTGTCTTGTCATATTTAGGCCCATAACGCCAGGAATATGCTGCGCAAGCGTTAAAAGTAAAAAAACTTAAATTTAAGATCTTGAAAAATTCTAATTCAGATTTTTGTTAGTTTTCTAGTTCAAAATTAGATTTAAAATTTGTTTAGTACGATTATGTAATTTATGTATGAAGAAATTATCTTTGCCGAGATTGAAGCTGAGACCAAAGAGACATCTATGATTGTGTACCGTATCACGCATAAACGATTGGCGTGAAGACCACACATTTCTTGGCCTAGGCACCATCTAATATTTATATATTTTACAGTGCATCTAAATTTCTTAAAAGCATATACGAGAGCAATATTTGATTTAAATGATTGACTTCTTTAATGGACAAAATATCAGCTAATTTAATTTTCTGAATTTAATTTTGCAATATGAACTGTCATGCATGTAAGGTTACGTAGTCGTTGACTGCAACCTGACTGTCAGAGATATCAAGATCTTCAAGTACAATTAAATTGAAATGAAGAATATGCAATTTTAAGTCCTATTTTAAATTCTAATTGAAATCCAAGTTATCCCTTATACAATACTTTACATAAATAGGTATAGCAGAATTCTTGTGCAAAGATCTTTTTTAAAGCAGTCAACTAGAGATAAAAATGTGAAACACAGGCAGACAAACAGAGTCTTATAAATATTGGTTATTGTTATTTAATCACTACATGAAAATCTAACGAAATATTGATGTCGAACAATTGTAGGGTATATGGTGCGAAAGAGTTACTGTGCAAGTAAGTTGGCCTTTGAAAGGTCAATGACATCGGCCAGGATAAAATGTTATTAGCTCTCATACTTTTAAAATATTAATTTATTGCGACGGATCAAAGTTGTGGCTCAGATATCATGAATTACAAATAAGAATTTGTTTGCAGTTTGAAGAATTGTGTGTATTTCATTGTCAGTTATTGAAAATCTTAATAAAATCCTACATAGAAATCATTAATGATTAATTCTAAAGGCTTCATGAGCGTGGTCACTGGATAGGTGATGTTTAGTTCTATCACGTCATTTCATGTTAATTCCTATTATTATTTTAGCATTTGAGCTTTTTTGCAGTTAACTTCAATTTGTTCCAAATGACATGCGTATCTCTCTGAATTTGATTGATCTTTGTTTGTCTTTGACATAGTTCAATGATTTTATTAATTTCTTTTAATTTAATTTGATTGGATAGTGAATTTGAAAAACAATAAGCGAGGACTTTGCTGTGCCTTTCATCCTAAATTAATTATTTGTCTAAATTTGCAGATAAGGTGAAGCCGACGATCGCCCACCTTGTTTTTACAGTTGGCTTCAGTTTTTTCTAAGTGACATATTGCCTAATTGATTTGATAATTTGAAAAGCAATGAGCTTCAATGGTGTACCTGGATCCGCAAATATTTGTTAAAATTTGTCTGCAGATAAGGTGAAGCCAACAATCGCGCACCGTGACATCAACTCGCGCAACATTCTGGTGCGCGCCGACCTCACGTGCTGCATCTGTGACTTTGGGTTCGCGATGAAGATCTTCACGTCGCGCCTCATGGACACGACGACGACCGCCGAGGACCTCGAGGAGCACGCGTCCCTCGCCGATGTAATGCACGCCCTGTTGCTATCACCCCTGCAAGCTGGGGTACCCCTTGCTGGTGGGGGAACAAAGAATTTCCTTGCAGCTCAAATCTCCCTGGGCGAGTCGTAAAAGGAGACTAAAGAAAGGGGGAGCGGTTTTGTGCAAGCTCCCTTGCACAGAACCGGACTGTATATAGTCTACGTGCTACACACGGTCCCCAAACTACCAAAAACAACAAAAAAACTGCAAGCTGGGGAACGAAGAATTGGCCTGCATCCCCAGGCGAGTCGTAAAACATGACCGAAAAGGGGGAGTGGTTTAGTGCATGACCCTCTGCACTGTCGCCTACAGGACTATAATAGTCTTTGTTACTGCACGCGGTCCGTAAACTCTCAAAACCGTAACCAAACTTGATGGTGCTAGCTAGTGGTGCTTCTCGGGGTAGACTTGTTTGAACTAAGATCTTTGACCTTGATCTTTGCTAGAACTCGGTGATCTATCGTTTGATGTCTTTTGTAAATATCTTGATTACCGGTATTTTGGCTGCGATGGCTTTTATCCAAGGTCAGCAGGTCTTCCGATATTTTGCGGTTCGCAATTTTGCTATGGCCAAACTGGTCATATATGAGACACTGACGTACATAGCTCAGAGGTTCTGTGTGTGTGTAGGTCGGAACATTGCCCTACATGACCCAGAGGTTCTGTGTGTGTCTAGTAGGGAACGCTGCTCTACATGGCCCCAGAGGTTCTGTGTGTGTCTAGGTGGGTACGTTGCGTTACATGGCCCAGAGATTTCGTGTGTGTCTAGATGGGAATATTATCCTGCATGGCTCTGTGTGTGTCTAGGTGGGTACGTTGCGCTACATGGCCCCAGAGGTGCTCGAGGGGTCGGTGAATCTCTATGACTGCAAGTCGTCGCTCACACAAGTGGACATCTACGCGTACGGGCTCGTGCTATGGGAGATGGGCACTCGCTGCCATGAGCTCTATCAGGGTCAGCTGCGCGTCGCTGTATCACCAGGGGTCTCCTCATTCACAACAGAATCTTGTGAAAATATAGTCGTCAAAGATTTTTCTAAGCATATATTAGGTTTACTGGCAAGCTGGGGAAGCCTAATATATGCTTAGAAAAATCTTTAAAAAAGGTTTACAGGCAAGCTGGGGAACAAAGAATTGGTTTAACGCCCAGTGCTTCCCGGGCAAGTCATATAAAGCGACTAAAGAAGCGGAAACTGTCTGTGCTTGGCTCTCCACACTGATTCTGCTCCTTTGTTACTACACATGTTCCATAAACTCCCAAAACCAAACCAGCATATCTTAGCAAAATGTTTTCTTTCTTTATTTGAAACTGCGCACCACAATGCGCTAAGAAAATTATGATCCCATTTCATTCCGGATTGTATTGTTTTTAAATCTGATGTAGGAAAGACTTATGAGAAAGTTAAGAATTGTGTGTGAATCAGTTCTGTGAATCTTATTGAACTAAAAGATGGGTGATAGGTTTACTGCACAAAGTTGTGATGATCTTGTTGGTTGACTAACTTCTATTTGATTGAAAGAGGGGTAAATTAAAACCACAAGTCACTGCAAAGCTAGATGCTAACATTTAGAGAATGGGAGATGGTTCTATGCATGGTGCTATACTGTTGCACTTAGCGGAATACGTCAGAATTCAAGAACGACTTGCTAGTATTGCAATCAAATGATTTCACAGTAAAAGTGTGGAGACTAGATTTTGCTGACAATATGCGTTTAGTGATGGCAGTTTATGTGGATTGAGCGAGGCACTGTGGTGTAGTGGTTAACGCGTTGAACTGTGAGTCCAGAGGACCTGGGTTTGACTCTCCACGCCGCAACTATGAAACCATGCAATGCAGGCCCTTCAGCAGGGCTGTTAAACACACAAGTGTTGCTAGCTGCTAACCCTGTGCCAGATAATTATTTGGTTAGCATCAGAAAGAGCATCTGGTCATAAAAACCCAGCTCCAACAGTCCTCATCAGGGCGCAAACGTCGAAACCTGTGTGATAACACGGTACATTGACAGATGATACGATTAAAAAGGAAGTAAGTTAGCTTAGTTTATGTGGAGTAGGCCTACTTTGTATGGCTTTGTCTTCCGCACAGCTTGCTGACATTGCCTTGTGACACACCGTGCAGGGCTGCCAACCCCGAACTACCAGCTCCCGTTTGAGCAGGAGGTGGGACTGCACCCAAGTTTTGAGGACATGCAGGTGCTTGTGTCACGCAACAAGACTCGACCGGCCTTCCCCGACACCTGGAAGGACACCAACCAGGTTTTAAACCTAACTAACCTCCATTTAATCGTGTAATCTGTTTAATATCCATGTTTTCAGACAGGTTTAGACGTTTTCGCCTGTCCTGATCAGGACTGCTGGAGCTGGGTTTTTTCGGCCGGATGCCCTTCCTGACGCCAGCCAAATAAATAATTATCTGGCACGGGGTTAGCAGCTAGCGACACTTGTGTGTTTAACAGCCTTGCTGAAGGGCCTGTAACGCATGGTTTCATAGTTGCCGGCGCAGGGACTTGAACCCTGATCCTCTGGACTCAAAGTCCGACGCCTTAACCACTACACCACAGCGCCTCACTACACCAACCTCTACACCAACCAGGTTTGTGTCAGAACAATGTCAGTCAGCCGACAGATAATCCTGTAGGTTGTGACCAGCGACTGATTTACCTTGTTTCACACAGCTGTTTTGAGTCCTAATTGTATCTGGATCGAATGTTTGTATGAGGTGTCCGTATCGCATATTATCATCACGTGTCACACACGCACACACACACGCACACACACACACACACACACACACAGTCAGACACTCGCGGTTTAGTGGATTCTCCGCCTAGGCAGGGTAGGCCATTTGCAGCCACGGGCACAAGAACCCAAACCCACAGGGGGAAAATGGGGACAGCGTATGAGGTCTGGAGGGGGAGAGGCAATTAACGCAATAATTAATACACGGTATTTACGGAGATGATAGAGGAGACCTGTTGTAGGCAATCAAGGTTATAATTTGTTTTTTGTAGTTTAGGGACCGTATGTAGCACACAAGGGCTATATACAGTCCGGTTCTGTGCAAGAGAGCTGGCACAAAACCGCTCCCCATTTTCTTTAGTCACCTTTTACGACATGCCCTGGGAGCTCTCGGCTGCAGGCCAATTCTTTGTTCCCCGGGCTGCATTGTAGGTTATGAAGAGGTAGAGTACACAATAGAGGAGTGTTGTTTGTAGGCTATCAAGGCTATGAAGGATACGATAGAGGAGTGCTGGGACCAGGATGCAGAGGCTCGCATCTCTGCAGTCTGTGTTGAGGAGAGAACGCGTGAAATGGCCACTCTCTGGGAGAACAGGCTCAAATGTATCTATCTTTTATTGTTTTGATTTCAAATAATAAACAGATACTAACAAATACGTTGCTTCTCGGCTCAAAAGTCAGCTAAATCTGACGCACATTTTATAGTCATCTTTCAATTAGGCGATCATTATTGTTTTAATGTAAATTGTTGTAATTTATAGCGTGGTTATTGTAATTGTTATTAAATTAAAGTATAATATATAAATTAAGTATAATATATACATAAGTATTTTCTTTCGTTCTATAATTATAATAACACATAATGAACAGCATTGTCGTCGCCAGACGTGACGGCGTACGGCCACCTCAAGGAGCTGGAGGACAAGGCCGCGGACGTGCTGCATAATATGGTGTCCGCACCGCCGGGCAGCGGCGGCCGCCACGGGGAGGACTCAGGCACCAGTCAATCAGACGAGTCCAACTGCTCCGTGCCGACCAATGACGGAGCGTCGCTGACCGACGAGAACAGCGTGTCTACGCTCACCGTGGAAACTCTCATGTCTCCGATGGAGGGGGGGCATGTAGCGGAGCAGGGGGGATTGCAGGGGGTGGGGCAGGTAGGGCACTGGCTGCAGGGGGTGGGGCAGGTATTGATCTAACTTCCTAACAAGGGCTGCTAGGGGTGTGGCAGGAGGGGTTCTAACTCACCCTAGACATGACTGCAATAGGGGTGGAGGACGGGTAAATTTATAAGTAGCATTGAAACGTAAAATAGTTTTTAGGCAAGATTACTTACAAATTGACAATATGATTAACTGTACCATTTACCGCAAATTCTCTTGTAATTCAGGAGGTTGGGTGCGTGACTCCTTGATTGCTGTGTGCAGATAGTGGATGGCACGCGCAGCAGCAAGGACGACTGCAACGCGCTGTACGAGCGCAATGTTGCACCGGTGCGCGCGCACCAGGGCTCAAACCCCACCTTCGCGCGCAACACGCACAAGAGCAGCGACGAGGAGCTGGCCGTCAGTGGCAACCAGTTGGTCGCTCGAGGGGCACCCACCCAACCCCCCCCTGGATTCACCACCGGCCCCCCCACATATGACTCCTTCGTCCTCGACATGATCGCAGCAGGGGGGGCCACTGTGCCTCCTGCCCCTCAGCGAGTGGGTGGGGCCGTCGCCGTGAGTGCCCCCCCGGCGCCCCCTGCGTCAGCGGCGCATTCTCGCGGGGGGGGTGGTCAGCGCATCGCATACACGCAGAACGCGGTGGACGACGACACGAGCGCCGCCTCCGAGCCGACCGCCGTGCGACCCAAGAAGCAGAACATTCCGAGCAATGGCGGCGTCAACCACCTCGTCGCGAGGCCAACGGCGGGCGGCAGCGTCGGGACGGCGAGGGCCGACATTGCGACCCGTCTCTCCGCGCCCTTCAAGAACCTTGGCAAGATGGCCATGCCGTACTTGAGCTGGGGCGGCGGGGGCACCAGGCCGGGGAGGCCCGAGGGGCACCGCGAAGACTCGGGCGGGGCAGGGGAGGAGGGGGCGCGGGGGAGCGTGCCGTCTGAGGTGATGCTCGTCAACGGGGCGACGGTCACGCGCCCCAAGTCACTGGCACTCAACGGGCACGTTCCGTCCATGACGAGGGGAGGTGACATGCAGCGTGTCGGTGGTGCCGGTTTGGGTGTCAACGACTCGCCGTCGCTTGTCGGTGGAGAGGCGAATCGACGCAGCGTCGGCCCGGACAACGTGCAACGAGCGCTCGGGGG
>JAQIWG010009003.1:0-10983 GCA_034695025.1 Chamaedrilus cognettii | reverse complement strand
AGGCCATTCTTAACATATCAAGAGTCAATTACCTCATTTTGAGGTAATTCTTATTCGTGCGGTTTTTGCTTTTGAGGCCAGTCCTAACAGTGCATACCCTTTTTCAATTTTGGGGTGGGGGATAAGTCCCCTTCTCCGTCCAAAAATTAATGTCAAATTTTTACGAATCCTCGCGGGGGGCTAATACCAAAAACATTACCCTCGGGGCTAGAGACTGTAGCCCCTAGTCCTCTCCCCTCCCTACGCCCCTGGTCCAATAGCTAAACAACACGGCGCCAGTTTTCTGTAGCCCGTAGCGAATAGCTGTTGAGTTGTTGAGCGAAGCTTGCCAGCGATGTCTTCAAATAGTCGCGGCCGCACTGGTCACGCGGCCAGGTTGGCTACAGAAACGCCTGCGCTCCAGGGTATCAAAAATTTAACGTCAACGCGCAACACGCGTGCTAGCGTTTTCAACGGAGAGGGGGCATTTTGTTTGCGGGCGGGCGTGTGACCTTTTTTAGTCTATACACGCAATACGCGTTACAACAGCTACAGACAAATCGTTCGGTGCTGCGTATCACGCAATAACGCCGTAGGATGATAGGCTACATGTATCTGCGTTACGTAGACCGCTACAGTTTGCCCACGACGGGCTGTGGATAGCATCGATATCGCTACTTCCGTCTCCATGCGCGGAGAGAGTTGCTTCCTTTAGTGACTCCGCGTTGTGTGTGTGTGTGTGTGTTTTGTGTTGTTTTTCGGATTCGCTCAAAATTCTAAACGTTTTAAAAACGATGCATTAGCATTATAGCGGACAAGGACGACCGAGGATTGATTGGTGGGAGGGAGGGGCGGGGCTGGGGTGGGGGGGGGAGGGTGAGGATGGATATTTTTAGCTTTGTATTCCTGCTTAAAGTAGTGGTTTCAATCAGTGGCGGCGCCAGAATGAAGCTTTTCTGCCGCAAGCCTTGTTATGAAAAATGAAGAAGCACTGCTACGAATGTCACTAAAGAAAAGTGGCACAAGGAATACCATTAAGTTTCTGTCAGCCACCCCCCTCTTCGCCTAGTCGCGAGTTCTGCACAAAAAGTAAAAAAAATTGTCCGCAGACACTGACCCCCGTCCCCCCCCCCCTGCTCCCGATCGCGACTCCCACTTGCTACTCAAGCTGAGGCCCCCCCGTTACTTTGGGAAAACTCGAGCACTGTGTATTACTATACCATAAAACGTGTTGTCGTAAATCAAGAGAGATGCTATTCTCGGAAATGAATTTTATCGCGCTGCGATATATAATTACGCAGCACGGCACCAGACCATAATTCATGACGGTATGATATTAAAAGTATGATCTAACAAAGACCTGCATGCGTGCAGTGAGCTGGAGATCTGAACCACAGGGCCTGATCCTGCAAGATCTTAGGGAAAAATATCAATATGGGCCTATATAGGGCTACACATATATACCTCTCGAAAGCAATTCGCGACTCGGGGGTGGGGAGTGGTCGTGCCCTAACTCTATATCTACTAGCCGTGCAGGGCCAAGTTTAGAATTAGCAGACGTTGGTTTATAATAATACGCCCCCAAATTTTTTTTCCAACTGGCAGGAGCCTACGCTTAATTTGAAATGAACAGGCGTAGCATTTTGCGTCGAAGACGACCTTCGTGGCGTAGGACTATCGATTTTTAGAATATTTTTAATAATTAACACCGCCCTTGTTATCGGTTATCGGTCGGTTTGTTGTAGATTTGGAGTACGCGATGCTACTCCTGTTTTTCAGGTCTATACTGAACCCTGCCCATGAAGTTCAAAATTGCAAGCCGATCCGCCACAAAAACCCCCCCCCCCCCCCCCCCCACAATATAGTGGGGAGAAGATGGGGAAAATCTTGTCAAAACTTAACACAATAAACCGATTTTGCCATCAAAATAAGTCAAAATCCTCCTAAGAACACGTACAAAACGACTACGCAAATTTTGGACGCAAAACTGAACTTATTTTCCGACGAGACACTTCCTGTGAAGCTGCGCGTTAACGAAACCTTATGCAATGATTAACTTACGTAAAGTCATCCTTAGTAGTAAAGTTGTCCTTATGTAAAGTTATGTTTCACACGAATTAATATTCAATTTAAAACCCGAAATGGCGTCGCCCGCAGCAATCCTATGTAATCCTGCGTTTGCCTCGTCATCGTGATTCAGCATAATTTGAACACGTGGCGCTTGTGCGCATGCGCATGACCAAAAATTTGTGAGAATAGTAATTTTCACGTGAAATCGGCCAATATCGAACGCGCCGGCGCGTCAAGTTAGAACTATTAGATCATGCTAAATATTCTAAGAAAGGAAAATATGGTTTCTCCGTTTGCGCCCGGACTCCTATCGGAACGAGAAGCCGTTCCCCCGGCATCAGTCACTGCGCTCGCGGCCGGCTGGCGTGCGTCTCCATGACTACCGCGCTCGGTTGTTTCCCCTCAAGTGCACGGACAAGGCTTAGTTTCGGATGTCTCCGGGGGGAAGCATGTTTCCCCCTCGAAAAAAAATTCCCTTAAGTTTTGGAAAGCTACTAAATTGTGCTTCTGATAAATAATGCAGCGATACGCTATTTTCCGTATAGATAATTGGTCCCAATGCCCAGGAACTGAAATTAACACTGCTCAAAGCGTCCATTTTTATTTATTACAAAAACCATGCAGAGATGAAGCATTCCACCCTCTTAAAAAATTACCCAAATGATATGTTTTGCCTTGATGAATCTTGGCTTCCGCTAGTCGGCAAGCAAAACTTCAATTGATTTGATAGAAAAAGGTCAAACGCTTGCAACTTTTTTGCTTCGAACTCTTTTTTTGATCTTACATGCATATACCAATGCATAGCAATCGTGTGCCGGACTGAATGTTTTGATTTTGATTTTTTCATCGCATCGTGCCTTCATCGAGAATAAAAGATTAAGGCAATGATCGCCGATCAAGGAATTTTGATTGGCTTTGGTAATCGTCCGTTCATGGTTGCGGTTTTTTACGTCCCGCGTCGTTAAAGAGTGAACGCACCGCTGCCCGGCTCCACAAGGGCTTCTCTTCATCGATCTCAGTCTAATGTCTCGACGTCCATTCGTGAAAGATTGTCTAACGCACACACTCGACTGGCGAGAGAGAGCTGAAAAGTTATCCCAATGCGCGGCGCCGCAATCATTATCAACCCTTTTTAGACTAAACAAATTTAGTAAATCTTCTCGTTTGTCATGTTTGTATGTTTGACTGCCGTCGTGGCGAAGTAAAAATAGCCCTGTACTGTAGGTCCATTATTTGAAATTTTGCGATTTAAAATGATTTAATTAAATTTCGGGCCTAAGCGCCGCATGTAGGATGCGGGTATAGGTTTAGTAGAATTCGCTTCAGGCGAGTGTAGTCTATGTGTATTCACAGTCGGCTAGGAGATCACATGTTGCTAATTGTTATCAATCCTTTTAAAAATAAGATGTCGTTATTCCTCAATGCCAATGATTCTGTGGCGTTACCCCGTGCAATAAGATCAGTTGAAATGAAACCAGTTCAATCGGCCAAAATTTTGAATTCTGAAATTTGGTGACGTCCGCCAAAAATAGTTTGCCATCTGTTAGTGTTAGTAGCGTATTTTCATGCATCGCCAGAATGGCTGACTAGATTTGTTGGTGGACGTCACTCTAGTTCTAAATTTAGAATTTTGACCGCAGGAACTGCATGCTTTTTTCCAATTTAGGCCGCTTTCCAATAATGATTTTAACAGACTACATGAAAGTAGCTGGCGCATCGAACAACTTGCGCCAGAATACATGTAATATCAAAACGTAGACTATAGACAAGATATGCAGTCAAGATGTTAGCCTGCTGCCTTTCGCAAAAATCTGATCCACAGCCCGCCCAACGTCCATTATGAAATTCAATATTATTCTACAGCAATAATTCATCAACTCAATCTGCTACGGACGCCGGTTAACGTCAATGCGCAATTATCAGTTAATTAATATCAGGTGCATGTACGATCAAGCATTGCCAATAGAGATCTCGGAGATCAAATAATCCCTTAAATAGCTCAAGTTTGTGAGCGATATTAAAAATTATTTTTAAAATGCGGTGTAATGGCTTCCTATAAACATAGCTTATTGGAATATATGCCGTGTTGTCATATTGGGCACTTTAAGCCAAAATGTTATGAGTTTTCGAGTCTGGGAGGGGGGGGGGGTCAGTAGAAAAGCCCTATGTTAAATTCTAATCTTCCGTCTATGTATCTTGTCTTTTGTTTGTAGAAGTTTGATTTTGTATAACAGTTAGTCACTAGGCCTAAACATGGCCTATTTGGGAAGTTTAGGTTTTGGTTATTGGCAAATTTCCAGAAAAGCCTGTAAGCGTATAGATATTACAGGCCATAGCCCAGGTTCTAGGCTTACATGATTGTATTGGCTACAGTGAACGCTATATTCAGAAGCGTGTAACTGTTGAAAGCTGGAAGCGATCTGATCGGAAAAGTTTCATTTGATCGTTTTTTGCTTTGTTCCACAATTCAATAATGCGCGGTCGCTGCGTTGTCTAATTGGACTCCTTCTGCTAAGTCTATTGGCTGGAAGACGGAGCTTTGAGCGAATCAGGGTTCTACAATGCAGCAGCCTAAAGCAAAAAGTGGAAGTCTGTTCGAATGAAGGATGCGATCACGTGACAAGGTCACAGAAGTAACTGTTGTGACCCATCGAAAGTTTAGAAAGATCATAACCTCCGTTTTACACTGTAAAATAAAGAAGTTCGAAGTATCTACTTGTTGTACTAGTTATAGGCAACATTGACAGAGTACGGCACTAGGCTATATGGGCCCGCCAGGTCTACTGCAAGAATAGGAATACTTCCGACTGTTCTCAATGTTAATTTGTGATTGATAACCAGGGATAACTTTAGTAGGAGTAGAACTCCAAAAAACAACGTTTATTGAAACTCTACTCGGATTTAGAAATGGGTAGGAGTAGCATTGCTCGTAAAAATGGACGATGGCGGAGTAGGCGTACTCTAGGCCTACTCCTTTTTTGAAAGGCATTGGAGTGCACTACGCCTGTTTTATAAGCAGCAGGCGCAACGTTACTCCTATTTTGTAAGGGCTAAAGTGAACTCTGGAGATAACCTGTATTTTTCTTTCTATTTCTAGACCTCTTTATTCTTTTAATAACGCGTACCGTAGCGCCTAACAATTTCGTCGATGCTTTTAAGCTATTATATGTAATTGAGAAATTTTTATGGCTAGAACTTTTTCTGACTAGAAGAGCGGAATTTTTTTCGTTTTTTATAGTCTCATGCATGCCTATAGTTAGGCTACATACATTAAAAGTTCCCTCGATCCTCCCATTTTTAAATCGCAAATTTTTAAAAGTGCGCCATTGCGAAGACTCGTGTTGGCCAGTCACGCAAGACGTGTCGGCAGCCTTAAGCCGTGCGGAAACCGCAGTTCTCCACAGAAACACTCGAGGGATCTAACTAATAAGATCTTGTCAAAAATCTCCTTTATCTGCAGACCTAGTAGAGTCTGAATAAAGATTTTTGGCCGTGAGCAAAGCAGTAATGGGGTCTTTATGTTCCGTGGATGTCATCTTAAGAAAACAGTGGCGACGATAGTAAACAACGTTACAACGTTATAACAACGTTAGTTAGCCTATATAGGATGACGGCTGTAGGAGATCAATAAGAGACCCTTGCCGTGAGAAATTTTGTCAAAGTACATAACTCTCATGCAAGTTGTTGATTCAAAACCGTGTAGATTAAATAAATTCAGGAATGAATAGTGCCGTTTAAAGTAGGCGCCTAACTGCACATTGAGCTGCGTGACCTGGGATATTTAAAACTCAAATAGCGTCGTAGTTCAGCTTAGAAATGATGTATAGTCGTGATGCAGGTCGATGCGATGCGTCTACCATCTTTCTTTAAACACTTTGCGACATCAGACGTCTATTATAGTTGCCTGCGCGAAGTTCAGCGCATTAGATATATCTTACTGCACTACACCAGGCATGAGTTTGAGCTCGGGATGGGGGTGAGGGGGTGGGAAAGGGGGAGGGGGAGGCTACAGCATTTCTAAAAACAATAAATTTCCGGTTAAAAGAAATAGCGTGACGATCACGTGACCGTTGTTGATTTAAAGCCTGCCGATCTGGACAATCGTCAGTGTAAAAAATTGGCTCTACAAAAAATATTAAAACTTTTCGGCCCCACAAGAGAACGAAGTTGGCTTTCAAAAATTGTCAAAACGGTAGAACGCTCACTTGAAGATTCATGCTCATGGCTTAGTGCCAGAACTCTCCTACTACCCTCCCCCCTTCCCCCGAAGTCCGAGAATTTGTATATGAAGCTTAAACGACATTTATTACGCTTTCTCAAATTCCACCAAAAATTAAATTCCTCCACGCCGCCGTTCCTCCCGTAAACAC
This sequence comes from Chamaedrilus cognettii, assembly GCA_034695025.1. Taxonomy (NCBI): domain Eukaryota; kingdom Metazoa; phylum Annelida; class Clitellata; order Enchytraeida; family Enchytraeidae; genus Chamaedrilus; species Chamaedrilus cognettii. The sequence continues at coordinate 4,564 of JAQIWG010009003.1, read as the reverse complement.
GCACGAAATAGCTCGATTAAAACTTGCGTCACGACGTCGCAGACGATCAAAGTCGTCTCGCTCGTCTTCGCTTCTCTTCTTTTAGCGCCGATTAAACGATCTCGGAGGCCCGTCCATTAGAGACTCAAAGACAGCGAGCAGTCTGTGCGCGTTCGATCATAATCGTGGAGGAAAGCATCGATCGCTCTGAAGACGTTTAGAGCAGTTGCGCAGGAGTGTGTAGAGTGTGACAGTTTGGCAGTAGGCAAAATAGACCACTGTGCCTGATTTAGAGATGGTGCGCACATGGACTTAGATCAGAGATTTTTTCTAGCCATACATCCCTTCCCTGTGCCACACCACTTAATTTGCATTTACAACCTCTCAAATGTTGAACTAAAAATGTACGGACGTGTATATTGGATAATGACTGCAGGCTATAGGGTTTCGGAAATTACCATAACCTACCCTTAGGCCCAAATTACTTAGCCTAACTAAAAAATTGACCAACTGATTAACAAATCCTATAGCATTCCCCCGCTCCCTTGCTCTTAATTACCTTACCTTTAATCTTACATTCAGGTTTAGTGAAACTAAAACCCTTTCTGCAATTAGCAACAAACAATCTCAAAATTCTTAAAACATTCCGAGCTTGAACATAGAATGCCGTTGACATTATCCCCTAGTAATCTTGTCATTGCTTGTAACGGCGAGTTTAACATAAGACAATTGGTGTATACATATGACGTCTGCAAAATCTGGGCAGCTCAAGCGCGTTCTGCGCTGCACTCAGAGCGCACTCGGTATCCCGTGTTGTTCAGGGTTATAAACGTGTCTCAGCGATCACCCATTTGTTGATATAGGCTGCTGTGTCTTCGCAATAAAATCTATTTTGATTTGATTTAAATCAATCGTTCGGTCATCGCGGCTGCGCTGAAAATGATGAAAGCGGTGCGTCCGGCTTTAGTAGCCTACATCATTCGTTGGGGGATCCGCTCAATGTGATGAAGTAGCGCTGCAGCTTAGAGGATCGGGCCTAACGTTCGTTTTGATATATGTAACCCGTTGATTGATATTGAGATAATACGTGACCCGTGTATATGTGACCCGTTGACGATATGTGATTCGTTTATTGATACTGAGATAATGTGACCCGTGTACATGCAGGCCTATATGTAACCCGTTTATTGATACTGAGATAATGTGACCCGTGTACATGCAGGCCTATATGTAACCCGTTTATTGATACTGAGATAATGTGACCCGTGTACATGCAGGCCTATATGTAACCCGTTTATTGATACTGAGATAATGTGACCCGTGTACATGCAGGCCTATATGTAACCCGTTTATTGATACTGAGATAATACCCGTGTATATGTGACCCGTTAATTGATATTGAGGGAATATGTGACCCGTTTATTGATATTGAGATAATGTGACCGGTGTATATGTAACCCGTTTATTGATGTGTGACCTGTGTTTATATGGCCCGTTGATTGATATTGATATAATAATGATGGGATATACATCATCATTATCTCAATACCAATAAATGGATATACATCATTAACATGCCAATACCGATAAACGGATATACAGCAAAAATCCTTTTATCGATATCGTGCTGCAGAATCATCCACGAGAAGGGTTACTCGAACGAGGAGTGTCTGACGTACAAGCCGGTTGTGTATAGCAACGCCATCCAGAGCATGATCGCCATCGTGCGCGCCACCAGCCAGCTCAAGATCGAGTTCGGACACCCCGATCGCGAGGTTCGCTTAGCGTCTCGTTACACCGTGCATATTTTGCGTGAAGCGTTTTGGCAAGCATGAAAAGTTTACAACGAAACCACACGCCCTGAAGTGACGTCACAGTTCCATCGACTGCTGCGCCGCGCGTCGGCTCGCAGCGGTAGGCTGCAGTCAATTGCATCGCGAGGTCAACTCGCTGTTCGTATTTTAATTACAAACCTTTCGTGCACGAAAATCCGAATCAAAAAAACGCATCGTGGGACGGGACCCTTGCGGATGAATCGCACGCGTTAGGCCTTTTAATGATAACCAGAGGCGAAATGCATTGATGGCACTGTTTGGGGCACAGTCATCGATACATCTACTGTAGTCGTGACTCCTTCAGTTTCGTGCGGAGCTCCCGAGCGGGGTATATGGGGCGAATCTTTTCTCCAAAGTTGCTACGGGTCAAAATATTTATTTTGGGGTATGTATACTTTTTCAGCCGTGATATGAATAAAATTATAAAGGATGTAACATAAATGCCTGCATTGTCTTTCTAAAGACAGGAAGGATCGAGAATCGATGAAAGCCATACATGTAGCCCCATGATTGTTTTCGCTGGGATATAGAAGCGCAAATTTTTAATTAAGAGACTTTGACAGCGCATCTTGTAGAAGTTTATCCTTGAGAGTTTTCATATTTTCCTATTCACATATACATGCACATATAGGCACGCCTCTGTAACGATGAGTATGTCCTAGGCCTGCTCCATCACGTCCGCACCTTGGATTCAAGAGACGACGAACGAGGATTACTTCGTTAATATCGAGTTTCAATCGCCTAATTGGCTTGTGATGTCACGTACAAGTGTGAGATGATAATCACTATCCCTGCAGTACGACGATGATGATAAGATACGAGCAGTGAACTAGCATAATTAATATACTGCGTCAATCTATGAGAGGCTCTATTCGGATCGAATATCAGACTTATCGATTTCATTGCTGCAAGCTATGCGAAAAATCAGGCAATGCGGACCACACCTTGAAAATGATTTCCTACAGAAAACTCGGCAACTAGCCTAAATGATATGAAACTAAAAATCAAACTAAATTCTTTTCGCTTCATGTTTGCAGCGGATTTGATTAATTTAACACAAGATCTGAAGATAGCCTTACAAGTGAAAATTGTGCATTTAAAAGATGTGAAACTTCTCCTGAAACGTTTAAAATCATTTAAATCCACACAATACAGCCCAAAGAGCGTTAAGTTTAATGTTAGTCGCAACGTTTGATTTCATTGACACGAGTATTAAATTTATTTGAAAGTTCTGAAAAAGGTCGCGATCGCGCCTTTTAAAAAATGTAAATATATAAGCTACATGTACTAGTATATCAACGTACCGGATGCAAACCGGAAGCAGTTTAGAACAGCCGCGGCGTCGCTAGAGCTGGTGTCACCCAGTGCGGTGACAACATTGTGTCACCCCCTTCCGACCTCCGCTAGTAAGACCGGGGGAGGGGTGGGGGGCGGGGGGGGCGATGCTGAAAGTGATTCGAAAAACATTGTCAACAGCCATTGTCATGGTTTGGGTAATTCTTGACAGCAGTCATGGTCTATTTTCCAATTCTAAAACACGACATCACACCCAAATGCCTCACAATTGACTTTTGTCTCTAAATCTTTTTTCCATTTACATTTGGATGTTATCCCCCGAAATGATGTCACCCGGTGCGGTGCGCGCCCCTCTACCGCTCCCGCAGCCCCTTACCGACGCCTCTGGTTTAGAATGCGTGGATCGCATCGACTGTATGTGCAGGAGGGCGCGAGACAGATGTTCACGTTATATACAGTAATAATTATATGTTACATTTTTGGCTGAGATACCCAGAATCAAGGGATATTCTAGCTTTGACCCAATGACATATATCACTGCATGACAACTAAAAGTTTTTGAGATTAGGTATGGTTTAGAATGTATGTATAAAATGTAATGTGCGGTGCAGGAGGACGCGAGACAGTTGTTCACGTTGGGAGGTAACGCTGACGAGGGGGACCTCACCCCCGAGCTGGCCGCCATCATGAAGCGCCTGTGGAAGGACCCAGGGGTGCAGGAGTGCTTCAGCCGCGCCAGGGAGTACCAGCTAAACGACTCGGCCGAGTAGTAAGTGCAGCAGTACAAGAGTACTAGAGGTCCATACTCCATAGACAATAGTGGTTAGTGGCGTCCCCAGAATTGTAGTTCAGGTGGGGCACATACAAATTTCTCTGTTAGATGTAAATTTCAGAATGTCGAATTGTAGCTTGATATGCGCTATTTTAAACAGTTAGGAATATAGCCATTAACCCCTAGTCCGATATTTTAGTTAAAATGCACTTTGCTACTTTGCGATTATGCGACTGCGACTCTGCGACTGCGACGTTGGGACTTTGGGACCTACGACTTTGGATTTTGCTTAGCAAAGCATCCACTCCAGCCTCCTCCTCGATACGCAGCGAACCTCGACGAGTCAGGCTGGCATGGCGCTATTTTGAAGCCTTTTTTATCATTTTTCTTCACCATAACGCAGCAAAACCAATGAGGTGTTAATGGCTGGCTTTGAAATTTATGACATGAATTCGCTAAGATATACAGCGATACTAAAAAAGTTGTATGTGGAAAGTTTAGGTGTATCACGTGCCACTCTGCCCCATATCTACCGACGCCACTGATAGTGGGATAATATAGTGGGATAATAGATATGATAGTGGGATAATATAGTGGGATAATATATATGATAGTGGGATAATATAGTGGGATAATAGATATGATAGTGGGATAATATAGTGGGATAATAGATATGATAGTG
>JAQIWG010009002.1:0-10984 GCA_034695025.1 Chamaedrilus cognettii | reverse complement strand
ATTTATTATTTTTGTGCTGTGCTTATTTTGTTCTATGCATTTTTCTACCATTCATTTGGTGAATAAAGAACATATATTATGTTTCACGTCATTGTGGATAACAACCTTCAGCGTTACAAGTATGAAACCAGGGGAAAACATATATGCCATTAAGAAAGCGTTTCTGGCTGAATAGTTCATTTCGAGATATTAAGGGGGGGGGGGCCAATTCATGCACTTTTTCAAGAACCGTGATAACGTTTTTACTATCAGTCCGATTTGGATGCGTGTTGCAGCAGATCGTTCCACTTACAACTTACTAAAAAATACTTTATACATGTTTTAACCAAATTTTGATATATAAGATGGGCGCACTGTTCATATAAAAGTTGGGGGGGGAACCATTGCGCCATAATAACTCAGCCACCACTGAACGGATTTAGACCTTTTTACAGGAAACATGCGGACTAAGCCCGGAATATACAGGTTCGGTTGGATTCTGAAAACATGAACGGTATCCCCGGGGACGTCATTGTGGGTAACAGCCATCAGCGTTACAATTATGAAACCAGGGAAAAACATATGTGCCATTTTGGAAAACGTTCCTGGATGAATATTGATTTCGAAATATTAAGGGGGCCTTGGGGGGCCATTTCATGCACTTTTACAAGAATCGCGATAACTTTTTTACTATCAGTCCGATTTACACGCGTTTCGCATCAGTCTGTTCTACTTACCACTTGCTAAAAAACGCCCTATACAACGCCCTATACATGTTTTAACTACATATTTATATAGAAAATTGGCAACGGTTTTTATAATATATAAAACGGGAGAACGGTTTCTATAAAAGTTGGGAGGGCCAAAACCATTGCGTTACAATAACTCCGCCACCACTCAACGGATTTTGACAATTTTTTCAGGAAACATGCGGGAACATGCGGACTAAGCCCGGATTATACAGGTTTGTTTGGATTTGGGAAAAAAATGAACGGTGCCCCCAGGAGCCCCCCTTCCCAGATTTTGAAATTTTTTTATTTTCACGTCATCGTAGGTAACAACGTTGAGCGCTAGAAAAATGAAACCAGGGGCGAAGTATATATGCCATTGGGGAAAGCGTTCCTGGTTAAATAATTTATTTCGAAATATTAAGGGGGCCTGGGGGGGGGGTAAAATCATGCACTTTTGCAAGAATCGAGATAACTTGTTTATTATCAGTTTGATTTGCAAGATTTTCCACTGTTATGTGGCACTTGGCGGGGTCAAAATCGCCCTATATATGTTTTAACAAAATATGGATACATGAGATGGGCGATGGGTTTTTATAAAAGAAAGGGGGGACCAAAATTCTTGCGCCACAATAACTCACCGGCCACTGAACGGATTTTGCCAAATTTTAGGGAACATGCGTACTAAGCCCGGATTACATAGTTTCGCTTGAATAAAAAAAAATTAACGGTGCCCCCTGGAGCCCTCCCCCCAGATTTTTAGTTTATTTTTCACGTCAACGTGGGTAACAAACTTGAGCGATACAATAATGAAATCAGGGGGAAAATATATGCCATTGGGGAATGCGTTCCTGGCCGAGTACATTTTTTCCAAATATTAAGGGGTTCTGTGGGGGCCATATACTTATGCAGAAATTACGAAAAAATAAATTTCATTAGTCCAATAAGAGAAAAAATTTCCACCGCTGTATGGAAGTTGGTCGAGGTTCAAAATCATCCCATGCATGTTTTAACAAAATATTGATATATGGGATGAGCGAACAGCTTTTATAAAAGTTGGGGGGGGGGGGCGAAAGCCATTGCGCCACAATAACTTAACAACCACGCTGAACGAATTTTGAGTATTTTTTCAGGGAACACGCGCACTAAGCCCGGATCGTATAGGTTTGCTTGAAAATTTACAAAAATTAACGGTGCACCCGTGGAGCCCCCCCCCCTCCGAGATTTCGAAAATTTAACGTACCAAATCTGTTGGAAAACATATATGCCATTGGCAAAAGGTATCCCGGCCGAAAAACTACAATATTGGAATCAGGGGAATTTTTTTTCACAACGACGAAGGCGTTCATAGCCAAAAAAAAATTCTTATATTATGGGGGCCTGGGGCCTCACTTCACACACTTTTGCAACAATCGTGATAACTTTTTTACTATCTGTCAGATTTGGAAGATTTTTATACTATTGTTTGCAACTTACTTGGGGCTATAAAAATATCCTATATATCTTTAAAAAAAATCATATACAAGATGTGAGAGAGATTTGTTAAATTGGGGAGGAAAACGCAATTTAAATCATTGCGTCACAGTAACTCGGCCACCACTGAACGAATTTTTTGATCGTTTTTTCAGAGAACAGGCCTCTTGACTGGTACATGTTTCTTTCGATTTTTTCTCCTTATTACAGAAAATGTGTTCTGTGTTCATGTTGTAGATGTTCACCTGATTTTTACAAAATGGGTAACCCCCTGCTGTAAATTTCAAAACTCGTGTTTATCTGCTCGTGGCGGCCTGCGCGCACGCTGTTAATGCACGGGTACTCTGCTTCCGTCTAGTTACGGACTTCTTCCTCCTTAAGACTGCGTACTAGTATCTTTTGCTGTTTTGTGTGCACAGTTTAGTTTTAAGCACAAATGCATATACTCTTCAGAAAAATACTTCATATGAACAATAAGAAGCCTGTACAATAATAATTACAATTTATAAATAAAAACTTTTGTTTCAACTGATATTTGTTTTGCAAAAGATGATAGTGAGGATCTAGGATATTACGCGAGATGATGAAGATTATGGCCAAAAAAATCAATAATGGAATTAGAATTAGGAATGGTAATTAGAAATTATTTGAATTTAATAATGGAAATTTGGAATGGAAATAATTAGATAATTGAATTAGGAATTGAAGTAAAGTTATTTAGTAAGAATGGAATTAGGAATTGAAGTTGAAATTATCTTCATAATGAAAATATCACTGGTGTGTATGGGGTGCGGATCGCACCGGGTGACACCATCACACGGGGACACTAGAGGGGGACACACAGTCATATTAAATGTGATATGACTGGCTATAAAATTGTTGTGCCGTAGACCTATAAGTTATTCCAACACAAAGGGTGACACAAAACAGCAAAATTACTGCCATAAAATTGACAGGTTGTTCTGCAGTGTTCCATCACAGACGGTGACACAAATGCAAAATTACTGTCTATAAAATGATTGTGCAGTGTTCCATGACAGAGAGATGATCTAAAGGTAACTTCACTTTCTATAAATTGTTGTGCACTGCTCCATCACGGAGGATGACATAAAAATGCAAGATGACTATCTTTAGTATAAGATTGGTGTTCAGTGTTTCTTCGGCAGAAATTTGTTACCTAATGGATACAATAATGGAATGCTTCAAGGGCACTTTTGTGTGCTTCACTTTTATCTCACCATCTGATTCCCAGGGCTAGCCGTCTCAGAGCAAAACGTTTACACCTATTTTTATAAGTCACTCGGGAACGCAGTACCGAGGGTAAAAACTATGTATACTTATATATGTACATATGTCCGCACCCCCCCCCCCCCCCCCACCACGGACGAAAAGAAAAAGTTCGGAAATCTGAAAAATCGTTGGGGTTATTTCCTCACTTTCTGCGTTAAGGAATGAAGGCACATATTTGTGGTCACAAGAATGAAAGTGTGCAACAGTCACTGTAATTACCCAAACCCAAGCCAAAAAAAAATCAAACCAAAAAACAACCATATCCAAAGTGTCATTATATTAGCTACAAGACTACCCAGTTTCATTATTAGTATCCGTCGGGAATCACGATTTTTGTATGATTAATTGGTACAATGTCTACTTTGCGTCTTGGAGGTAAACAAGAACGTTGTTTCGTTCGTTTTCTGGCGGCGAACAATCATTTTTATTCAAATCCGAAGAACTGAAGAAAAACGAATCTCAATCGAAACCTGGATGGGTTCAGGTTTCTCACCTCGAGAAATTGAAGTAAAAATAATTAAATCGGCTACTTAGACAAATGTGGCGTCTCCAACATCAAGCGGGCCTACTTAATTATTGTGGTCATGTCCTACACTGCTGGTTCCTGATAGCACGCCAGGCTAAATACTAATACTCTATGGACCATACATGTATGCCGTATGCGGTGAGCAAAAATATTGTAACGCATACACTTCTCAGATTAGTCTATAATTTTCGATGATTTTGTTGCAAAACTTGAATTCTCGTCAAACTGCGTATAGGCCCTAATTATAAATGTTAATCGAATACCTCAAATATGATAGGCCTAGACGCGTGAACCGCCAGGATGCAGATCTGACAGTGGTTTGCACGCCGTAAATCATAACTCGATCTGGATTTTAATCTTAACATGCGTTCATACAGCTGAGATCGGGTTTTGTAATGAAGTGTTACGATTTTGATTCGAGCTTAACATCTTGGCAGCTAATCGCGTACATCGCGAGAAATAAATTCTAGATCACGATCTCAGTGCTCTGATTGGGTGAGATGACGTCATTATCTCTGATCAGGATCCAATTAAGACTATTTTTAACTTCTCGGCCTTTGTTGCTATTCATGCTACATTCTGCTTTTAAATTTTGCTATGTATACATGTTTTAAAGTCGATTCAATCAAATTCTTCGTCATTCAACGTTGGACAGGCCGGAAACGCAAAGCAAGCCACACTTTTACGCCATGCGGCAAGTTGACTAATCAGGTTGCGGGTGCGCGCAATGATTCGTGGGTCAGTGATTGCCCTCGCTGCCGCCAGCAGCAGCAGCCGCTGTTATCAAATCGAAGCGGTGCTTGAAATGAGGTCTCGTGTCGACGAGCGCCGACTGGTGTCGACAGCTCCTGATGAAGTCCGCGCAGTGCCGCCGTACATTCGATTAGCGGCCATGACGAGTTCTATTGACTGCTCCAGGCACCGCACGCGTGAAGGGAGGGGGGGGGGGGAGGCGGGAGCAAGGCGACGGGTACGGGGATAAATCTAGTCGAGAAACAGAAAGAGCAGGAAATGTTCAGGCACAGACGTCAAGGCAGAGTCTGAGAAGTTCGATATTTTATTCACTGCGATCCGATATAGGATGCGAGACCGTGAGGATTGAAGGGCACAGCAGGGCAGCAGTTACTATGGTTTGTGATTCTATTGTTCTACACTGTCTTATCGGGTAATTCGTCCGACTTTTTAAGTGGTTAACCAGTTCAATATTGTGTCCGGAAACATCGATCAATTCTCCTTAGTTCATTGTCATTTAATCGTGCATGACCGGGTTTAGGCCTCTATTTTGGCTCTTGAGACTTTTTCTTTGGATTAGTCTACACTTATTTGTAATGGACATGGACTGGAGACTGGAATGTAGTGGACATTTTAATGTCCACATTGTGATTACGACAAAACGTTTTCTTTGCGATAATTTTGACCTAAAATACCTTCAATTGACGTCGCAGCCAATCTGTTTCACGCCCTACGTAAAATATCGCAGCATATACATGTTTAGCTTCAACACAACTTGTGACATGAGGTCCGCCATGTGGGGCACTAGTTGACGCTGACAAAGTCCTTGCCCGCTAGCGAATTTGTGCCTGAATCGCAAGTCGGAGTCTGACATGGAGGGACCAGGATGGAGACACTTAGAAACATCTGCTCGACAGAAACTCGTACGTTGATTTAATGAGAAGTGCCGGACATCTCCGGGATTTCTTCTTCTTGAGGCCAATCTTCTGTGTCAACAGTCTCAGTACCAAAGAGTTCAGAGTTTCAGTCTCATAGACACGCACCTGAAAGAGAAAAAGAAGAATGTTTGAGGGTTCTTCGGTGTCAGTGTCTTTGAGACACCAACACTCAACACGTGAAATACATGTATGTGACGGGAAATTATCAAGCTGATCCCGTCACTACTCTCACGAGCAGGCCTGGCAGCTGCTAGCTACTAGCTGCCAGCTGCTGGCTGCTTGCCCTGCACCTCAGGAATTCAAACTGGTGCTGCTTCGCAGTCGTTCCCGCCACGTCGTTGAGTCTAGATCTGTACCTCCATGTTTTTGCTCTAAGTGTAACTTGTAACTGTGCTCACGGTATAGTGTTGTAACATTACATCTTGCATGTATTGAGAGTGAGCATTAGACGAAGCGGTTTGATTTATCTTTCTTACGGAAGCTCTTTTGGATAGACCCAGAGGTAGGCCTAGCGGCGACGGTGCATGCGGCTGTCCGGGAGGACAGTCGTTGGTTTCGGGGAAGCTTACTGGAAACTGTGTAACTGGGAAGGAGGTTAGTAACTGGGTTATGTGACTATGTTTGTGTAAAGACTTCATTGGTTGTTAGGCATCTGTTCTGATATTGATGCTGTCCGATTGTTCTATAATTGTTCCGATGCGTTTCTACATCGTTCTTCTATTTCTTTATTAAATATTACATATTTAACATCGGGCTCCTGTTCATTGAATATAGAGGAAACGTGTATAAAATCCTGATTCGCAATTTTCAGTCAATTAGATATGAAAGGGGAGTAGTAACTTTGGATCGATCGTCATAATTGGAACAACAAGGGTTTAATGTTTGACAATGTCACTCAAGAAATGTGTATAACGCAAGGACAGAAGAGACACAAGGAGTGTGGATGGCTAGAACGGGATCTGGCCCGTGGATGATGAGTAGAACGATGCTCGGCCCACTGTGAAAGACTTGAAGTCCCGATCTGTATCGTGTATATTTCAATACACGATACAGATCAGGACTTCAAGTTCTTCTACAGGACGAGCTACACAGGACGAGATTTCGAGGCCTAAAACTTGGAAGTTTGAGGACGGGGTCTGGAAGTGAGCGTGTATCTAGGATGAGGTCTCGAAGTTCGGGTGGATGGCTAGAACCGGGTCTTTAGGCCTAAAGATGTGGGTAACTATAGGACGGCGACTGGAAGCCTGGAGTGTGGACTGTGGAGGTGTGAATTTCGGCGTCTGGAATGCGGATAACGCAAGGACAGGGCATGGAAGTGTGGGTAGCTAAAGGTATGACGGGGTCTGGAAGCGTGGGTAGCCACTAGCCAGGACGCGGTCTGGAAGTGTGGGTAGCTAGAACTGGGTCTGGAAGTGTGGGTAGCTAGGACGGGGTCTGGAAGTGTGGGTAACTAGGACGGGGTATGGAGGCATGAAGGAGTGTGTGGATAGAACGGAGTGTGAAGCCCAGGGCGTACGACGTGAGTCCGCATGGATGTGCCGTTCGTTATGGCCCGCGGCGGATCGCGGCGCTGATTGTCAGCGCGCGGCTTTGTGTCGGCGCTGGCCTGCTCCCCGCTCCCTCGCTCGCTCACTCGCTCGCTCCCCGCTGCCTCCCTCCCTCGCTCCCTCCACCACTCCCTTCTCGTCCTTTGTTCGCCGCACGACGAGCACAGCACGACCCGCGGCACTCGAGGCAATCGGGGGCGCGGGGAGCTGCGCGGCATATTGAATGCGTGGCTGGCGGGGAGGAGAATTATGAACGGGGGAGCTGCAATTGGCTCTGTGTATACCTATATATAGTTGCCGCTCAAGTTAGAGTTGTGGAGGAACCAATTTTTTTATTTGAATACAGCTTAGTTCCTAATGGAGAGAGAATCTGAGTCACAAGCAATCAGAAGCGTGACTCAGATTCTCTCTTCATATACTCGTTCTGATGTCAGAGAATATTCTCTGTTCTATTCTTAATTAGTCTCACGTTGTGACTTGTTTAAGATACGATAAAATATTTGATCGGCTGAAGCGTTCGAAAACAAGATCTAAAAAACAACGTGTAGTGTAACAATGTGTAAAAAACGGCTTTCAGGCCACCTCGTCACCCTGTTTCATAAGTGGAAGAACCCGTGCACAGTCAATACATGTTTGATAATAAAAAGTTTTTTGTTTTCTAACCCTAGTCCACCCCTAAGGGCCAGTTGTTCAATAGAGAGTTACATGTATTTGGTTTTAAATTGTCACCGAACAACAACGACGTTGCGAGCTTAATCCAACTCAAAACCTAAAATCAAATAATTTCGAACATAGAAAATTGTCCCGACTGTAGGCTGCATGTTCTCGATCACTGACGCGATCGCCGGAGCAACGGCGCTTCGCAGAAAGTTGGCACAACGCGTTGTCTTCGTAAGAATGTTCCGTTGGATGCTGCGGGATGCCGGGGCTGTCAATGCCACCTAATTCGTGAGTACGCAATGATGTGTAGGCTATTTCAAAATTAACTACCGGAAAATTCGATATTGTAAGAGACTTTTCCTATGCCGTTTATTACGGATTGGTAGCTTAGTCGGCGAAGGCGCAATGAGTGCGTATATTAACCTCTATAACGCATATTTTATATGCGATAAATTTATATACATTTCTTATAGTAAACGTTCGGGCTAAGGGTACCTACGTAACTTCTTCCCCTCCGAGGCTCCGACGCACTCAGTGACATGAAGAGAGATAGGTCTCAGTCTCACACTCGTCGTGTAGAAATAGCGTAGCCCTGCCTGCCCGCTAGGCAAGTAGGCTATGTTGGTCGATCGAATAGCGACCGAGTTGCGTGTCAATAATTGTCGTCGGAAATTGAGTCGTTTCTTATCGGAGCGCGCGGACATTGCGAGTGTTTGACGCAATTGCGCGTCTTTCCGCTCAAGCGTGCCTCGCTGAGACTCGCTGTGCCTCACTGAGCCTCTACAGACTGAACTGCATCAAACTATGGAATGTGCTCTAGAAACGCACGTACATTCTGCTGGTGAGAAAGTATTATTAACGAAACAATTGCGAGAATCAACTATATTCATTTTATTATTTTTATACACACATTCGGGAACACAGGCCATTAGGCCTACCCCCATGCAAAATATGTGTTTCTAACAAAAAAATCAGTAAAAGATAGAATTTGCACGCAATAATTATCAAGACGTTCATCCGTACTATGAAGAAAATACAAGCAAGTTTTATTCACTGATAACTAAGGCAGTCATGGCCTTGTTAGTTGTTACACGTATTGGACCCATATTGGTACACGGCACACTAACGGCACACATCAGTTAAAATAAGGCCACAGAGTTATTTTGACCGTAGACCAAGGACACGTTTGTCATTGTAAACAGCGTTCTTCAGCGACACGGCGCCGAAAGGAAGAATTCCGGCTGACTTGAATTGTAAATCGCAGGAATGAGAAGCTTTGGTAGGCTGTGCCACAACTTTAGGCTAAGTGCTACCAGAGTTTAGGCCACGTGAGAACAGAGGTTAAGCTAAGTATGATCAGTGTTTACGGTAATAGTAGGCCTACGACCAGCGTTTAGGACAGGCAAGTGCGATGAGTTTAGATAAAGTGCGCTTAGTGCGACCAGAGTTTATGCAAATGACTTTAGGCTAATTAAAAACTGAGTTTCGGCTAATTAAAAACAGTTATTGCCAGATACGGAAAGAGTTCAAAGTGATTGAGAACGCCTGAAAAGATGTTTTTAAAAAGGTATGAATTACACGTGCGTCTCCACACCAGCATGTAACCGGTTAATGAAGAAGCAATGTATACATGTTACAGAGGTCATTTTGTAGTTTTCATGCCTTCTCTCAATTTGCACTTTAAGGACTGATGCGACTCACGGAGACGTTCTTAGAAAACTAAGTCCACCCCCTCTCGACGTTATTGCCTTGCTTCTTGGTTCCCCTCCGTGATTCCGCTCCATTTTGGTCCGCCCCTTGGGTCCGCACCCTTGAATTTGCCCCTTGGACCCGACCCAAGAAAAGCACCCACCATTGCAACTATAGATAATTCTGGATGCAGTTGGATCGTTCGCAGTTGAATCAGAGCGTTTAAGTGTGCACTTTTTGTGTTGCAACAGACGCATGCTGAGCAGACTGCATGCTTAGAGTGCGCGGATAACAACGTATCGCGCGGTCCTGCACAGCACGTAAGGGCGCGCCCCTGGACATGCTGCTGTGCCTCAGTGCGCTGCGCAGCGCTCCGGTCCCCGTGAGGCTGCAGGGCGCGGCGCTGTGCTGCGGTGCGCTGGCGCTGCTGCTCTGCTGCTGCGCGCTGATCTCCCCCCACTGGATCCTGCTCGCTCCCCGTCGTGCCCCTGGACCCTGCGGTCACCGCGTGCCGTGCGTCCCCGTTCCCGCATCGTCCATCGTCACACCTTCAGCCATCACATCCATTGCCCTAGCACCCCCTACCCTCTCACCCTCCGCCATCAAACCTCCCATCTTCGCACCCTTCGTCTTCTCACCCTCCACTCTCACGCAGAAGATTGAAAATGGGATGTTTGAGACCCATGGGCTCGATATCCCAACTCATGGGTATGTCACTGTCAATCAGGAGCCCGAGATTCTGAGTATGAGACCTGGCACCCTAATCCAAGGGCATGCCTCCCTCACAGATGGATCGGATGCTTCTACTCGAAGATCTCTTGGGCTAAGCCCCTCTGAGGGCGAATGGTCGACCGCAAGTTTTGAAAGGGAACCAGAAAGTCAGAAGAAGGTCATGGAGGGCGGGGAGGAAGGAGAAGAAGCTGAAGAGATGGCTCCTCACGAGGAGTGGTGGGGTGAGGTAGGGGCACATGGGGGCCTGCGCGCCTACTGCGTGACGTACGCTGCCGCTGTAAGCGGACGAGACATGCACCGGCGCCTCACAGGTTGGACCTGCTTAACCAACTTAGAGTAAGCCTCTCATGGGCTCAACCAGTAGCGTAGCAAATCAATGGTGACATGAGCGGTATCTGAATCGAACTGAATCGGACGTAATTCCTAGCACAGAGGAGATAATTTGCAGCAAGACTGCCAAATTTCATGTGGAAATATTTTTTAGTTCAAAAGTTATGACTGTTAGAAAAAAGTTTAAAAATCAAGTTAACCAGCGCTTTCGAACTCGCTAGGTCTGGTTATTTTTCCGGTAGCTGGCCTGCACCTTTTATCGTGCAGTGTATTTGAAAATAGACAAATCGAAGTGTCTTGGTCTATAAAAACGGGACTGAAAACGCTGTGAGGGCAAGATTAAATCTTGCCCTCACAGCG
>JAQIWG010009001.1:0-10984 GCA_034695025.1 Chamaedrilus cognettii | reverse complement strand
TGCACTTCGCGACTGCGACTTTGAGACTTTGAGTCTTTGAGACTTTGAGACCTTGCTTAGCAAAGCATTCACTCCAGCCTCCTCCTCTCGACACGCAGCGAGCCTCGACGAGTCTGTCCGGCATGGCGCTATTCTGAAGCCTTTTTCATCATTTTTCTTCACTATAATGCAACAAAACCAATGACGTACAAATCTTTTTCACAGCACGTGCCCTAGTATCTTGATACTGTATTCCAGCAGTTTGCTAGCTCTATGCTACCACACTGCATCAACCTTTACCTTACAGATTGGGACTAGAGAGCTGGGATCTGACCATTACACGCAACTGCGATGCAAATTTTCATCAACATTGTTTAATTTTTTTGCAAAATGAAACAATTTTGTGTAATTTAAAACTTGCCTCAACAAACCCACCTTTCGTCGACCTTGACCCGGAAGGTCTTGCTGGCGGTCTGCTGTATGTCCACCACGTGCCACTCGTTGTTTGCGAGGTTTGGCGCGGTCGACGTTACCACGGACGTCGCCGTTCCGTCGCCAGCGGCAACGTGCAGAACTCCCCCGACGAGCTCAACGGCAAGGAAATCCTTGCTGCCCTGAGCTCCCCCGTTGTACAGGAGCAGTCCGTCGCGGTCGGTCGTACGAAACATAAGACGCACGGATGTCTCTCCGGTCATCTAGAAAAGGTCATGTATCGTCAGTTGGGTAATGTACCAAATCCAGCTCCAGCAGTCCTCATCAGAGCGCAAAGCGTCTAAATCTCTGTGAAAACATGAACATTAGCATAGTGGACGTTAAATAAAGTGCTTCGTTTTAGTTATTTACTATTATTTAATTGATAATAAATAATTCAAGAAGAAGGACAACAGAAGAATATAAGCATTGGAAATGTGGGTATGGGGAAGAATGCAGAAGATAAGTTGGACAGCAAAGATAACAAATGAGAAAGTGTTAAGAAGGGTGGGGAAAACAAAGACTATATTCGATGGAGTGATATGCAGAGAAAGAAAAACTGGAATGGACATGTAATGAGAGGAGAGGGTTTGTTGAGAGAGGTGATGGAGGGAAGAATGGAGGGGAAGAAGGGACCGGCAAGGCCACGTATCGGGATGATAGACGACCTGCTTGAGAAGGAATCGTATGCGGATATGAAGAGAAGGGCCGAGGATCGGCTAAGGTGGAGGGTTTGGACACCAAAGACCTGCCACATGGCAGAACACTGGAGAGACATCAGTCACCCAAAAAAGTTAATAATAATCATAATAACAATACCGAGTCTAGAGATCGTTTTGGCGTCTAATGATGTCATTGGGGGCCTCCATCAAACGACTGATGAAAACCCAAGACGAAGGGGTGGGAGAAAGGGTGTCGGATAGCAGGATCAGATTTTTTCGTGTGTCAGTCCAAGAATTTCAAAATAATTTATGGTGGAAAAAAATGCGTTTTCAAACCAGAAAGGAACGGGGGCAAAGTAGGACAAGAACGGAGCAAGAGAGGAAGTGAGTTCCAAATGGAGGGTGCAGCGAAGCGGAGAAAGCGACGGTCATTAGCTGAATGTATGTCTGGTACAGTGAGCAGGTGCTTGTCAGCGGATCTCAGGTTTCTGGACGGGGTATAGGGGGTTATCAATAATGAACCAGGTGTGATAAAGTCTATTCCTGATTAACTAGGATGTGAAAATGTGGAAAAAAGAACAAAAAGACACACTAACAAATGGATAGCGACAGAACGTCTCCAGTACCTGAATGGTGGGCAGGATGACGTAAGAGTTTGTGTTTGCCCTGAACCTCACGTCGTAGATCGCGAACCAGCTGTCGCTAGTCGACGAGCTGTCTGAGGTGTTCAAGAAGCTGTAGTGGTCGAAGTAAAAGTTCTGCATGTAGCCAATGAACGAGTCGCGCGCGGTCGCGTCCTCCACGGAGCGCCGACCAATGAAGACGTGGTCAATGTCGAGTGTGTAGCCGTCGTTGGGCATCTCAACTGCAGCAGGGACGCACAGAAATTAAGTAAAAAAGAAGAAGAGGATTATCGCGTATACTCCATAAAGGCTGCTTTTTTTTATTCTTTTTTTTTACAAGACTTTTAGAGCGCCGCGACATGATGGAGGCGACATGACATGTACACTCCTCGACATTTTTGTCGATAAACAAGACATCAAGAACAAAATGTCATCTATTTTAAAACAAATATATCGCAGTTACATTTTTGTAATTGACATAAAAACAATATAATAAACAAAATATCCATTTAAACAAACGCTAACAAACTACTAAAATTAAAAGTGACCGAAAGCAACAACGAATGTTTATAGCGGGCACAACGCGACTCAACACTATTCATTAGGCTAAATAAATACATTTTCGTAGCAGCCCCTCCATCGATACAGACTTTAGCTAATGAATGAAGAAACAATTCGTACATTTAGATACCATATTTTAGATACATTATATTAGATACATTGGATCAAAATGGAATAATCAGACAAATAGATTCAGAGCATCTCTATTTTTTACCTTTGCTGTGGGGACATTCATCGATGTAGACGTCAAGGTAGTTGGCGCGACGTTTGACGTACAGCGTGTGCCACTGGTTGTCGTTCAACTTGGCCGCACACTGGAAGCTCAGCATCTGGGTCTGAACATGCGCGATGTCATGCGTGTTAGCAACAGCGGGGGGCGTTAAATGTGTAAAGATCCGCGCACCAGTTCGTTATGGTAGGCATGGGACGCAAGTTTCCCGACAAAATGTTCGCTGTCAGTTCTGAAATGGCAAAGTCATTGTCATCTACAATAATAATTATCGTTTTTGACGTCCATTCTAATGCGTTACAAGCCTGTAACGCCGTGTCCACGTTAACACAGGTTAGGCGTTTATATTGGAGCTGGGTTTTTACGGTAGGATGCCCTTCCTGTCACCAACCAAATTCATAAATTACCCGGGACGATGGATATCAGCTAGCTACACTTGTGTGTTTAACAGCCTTGCTGAAGGGCCTGTAACGCTATGGTTTCATAGTTGCCGGCGTTTGGGACTCAAACCCAGGGGCCTGTTTCTCAAAATATTTTAGGCAAATTCTAATCTTACGAAGTTCTTAAAAAAATCTTAGCCAAATTTTAGCGCTTTTTATTGAAAACTCCACACCAGTAAACCAGAAAAGACGTAATGGCAGTCGCAAATGGACTTAATTTATTTTCAAATCTCATTAGGATTAAATTTAATATTAAAGTTAGGGAAGCTTTGAGAAATGAAGCCCCAGGATCCCGAGATTCTCGTTCAATGCCTTAACCACCACACCACAGTGCCTCGCTGTGGCTTGGTGTAAGTAAAAAACAAATCAAATAAAAGAAGACGAGGAAGAAAGACCTGTCTGCTGCCGTCGATGTTTGTCTCGAGCCTGCCCCTGCCGCCCTCCAGTGACACCCTCAAAAAGTCGTCCGAGTAGTCGCTGGACGTCGTGAACAAGACCCCGTCCTCCTTGGGCGTCTTGAAGCGCAGCGAGATGTCGTTGGTGTGTGTGATCAACGTGGGTCGCACGCTCACGCGTACTATGTCCGAACCGGTGAACCGTGTGAACGGCGCGGCTGAAACAATAGCACGTTTGAAGTCATTAACTACAAGGTTATAGAGAGGGCAGGTAACCTGCCGGGGGTTGGGGAGGTGGAGCCAAGTTTGTTTGATGTCTAGTCTTCTAAACTTGGCATTAGTTGGGCTTAGATTCATGTGTAATGGGGCCCCCGCCGACTCTGGACCGATGTCATCATCTCCTTAATTGGTTAAGTGTCGACTTAATCTTCCCTCCCCACGAAGGCTCATCAGTCTCCCAATGAACCTTCGTGGGGTCAGGGAACGTGAGGGCGTGTGTCCATGGCTGCAAGCGTCCAACCTGTGCTGGCACGGAAAAAGTACAGGAAAAACGGAAATGATGATGATGATGAACCTCTCATTGGTTTCACTGAATTGTTGAGAAGCGAGTCATGAAAAAGATTTGAAAAATGGCGCCATCTTGCAAAGCAGTTAAAATATAAAATTCAACTATGGGTTAATATTATTACATACTGCTTCTGAAAGTTTTAGCGCTAAAATTCAATTTTCACCATATTAACGCGAGGTTTAACTCATATTTTGGCTGTTACACTAGTGAGTTAGGTCAAATTTTGGTCTTACTCAGAGCAGGTTAAAATCACATATTGACTGCATTGATAGTGGATTTAAATCCCATTTCAGAGCTCGAAGGCATCATCAGAAACAACATACGCTGTTCGCAGTGTCGCCCTGTGTAGGGGGTCCCGGCGCAGTCGCACACGTAGCCGTCCACGCGCTCCTGACACATGCCATGCGCACACGGCGCGCGCGAACATCCGAGGGTCAGCGCCGGACATCCAGTCTGGACAAATGATACCTCATGCTGTGTGACTGCAGTGTATAACTGATACATTATTAATTATGTTTGATATTATGCTATTTCAATAGACTATAGACCCAGTGGCAAACATAACAAAACAACTGCCTGTATAGCAACAGTACCTGAAACTTGTGGCAGCCACAACGTCATAAAAAGCAATCAATCAGAAATTGCGATACAAATGTAACGGCGCCATTAGCGCAATCGTTGTCATGGATGCCGTAGGCCGTTGGCGCCAAATTGCAAATAATTAGTTGCAATTAGTTGAAAATTATTTTAAATTGGTCTAATTTATAGAAAAATAGCCAATTTGATAGAATACGATGCGAGGAATTGAATCTAAAGTCATCTTCACAAAATTTCTCACCGTTTCTTTGCAAATGAATTTTGAACTATTTGAAAAAAACTGAATTGCAGAAAAACTGTCATGATTAAAAAATTTAGATTACAGAGTTGGATTCGCGATACCAAAGATAGTCCATTACAAGACCTTCTTGCAGAACAGCCCATTTCAGCTGTGGAATGTTTGTTTCTGTGGACCAGTCCGCACTACGGTCCTCATTTCCGGAAAAATATTATTGGCCGTCAAACAGTTGGCTAGTAAATTCGAGATCATTCAATTAATAAAACCCTCACCTGCACGCCGGACATGCACTGTACACACAACAGTTCGTACATAATCAATAACCCACCCACCTACACGCCTATACACGCAACAGTCATCCATAAATAAATCCTCACCTGCACGCCTATACATGTAACAGTTCATTGATAAACAAACCCTCACCTGCACGCCTGACATGCGCTGTGTGCGCAACAGTTCGTCGAGCACCAAGGGCGCATCGTCGTTGAGCTTCACCCTCAGCACACAGCCGCGATAGAAGCGCCGCCCCCCCGAGGTCCAGAGATGCCAGGGCAGGCGCACCGAGGGGTCGGCGCCCCCCAGGTAAAGGATCGTACCGAGGTCAAGCACCCCATCGCCCGTCGTCACCAGACTGGAAACCGGGAAAGGATAAACAAAAAATTTAACGTAATAAAACTAAACAGACACAATTCACACTTTCAAACCCACGATAGGCAGTTTTGCTTCTCTGACCGCCGATCAGCGCGGCAGAAAACACACTAATTTATTACTGATCATTTGTTGTTATTTTGTGTTTTTTGCTCTGCCATACGGATCCTCTAGGATTATAGCAATCACGTCGACTTTTGTTTACATTTGAGTTACACGTAGATTCACTACTACCCCAATTTTGAGGCGCTTCATCGCTCACTTGCGCTACCTTGTCTCCCCATCAAACGCCAGTTCCAGCATCTTTCCCATTCGCTCCACCCTCACTTCGTGCCTCGCCCCCTTCTATTTCTTCCTATTTCTTAAAAATCCCCAACATCCCACTAAAATCCCTTACAACCTAAAAATCCTCTACATCCTAAGACCCCTAAAAATCTCCTACATCCCACAAATACAAAAACCTCTCTCAACCTAAAACCCCTAATTGCACTCACTTGTGCTGTCTTGTCTCCCCATCGAGCGCCAGTCTTAGCGTCCTCCCCGTTCGCTCCACCCTCACATCATGCCTCGCCCCATCATCCAGCCTCTGCGCAGTTGACCCAAAGGGGAAGCGCTGGACTCCATCCCCCGTGTCAATGACAAGGTAGAGGCGCCCGTCGTACAGCTCGAGGGCGAGGAAATCCTTGCGAGGGTGGGGCGCGCCGGCGAATAGGAGGAGCCCGTGGGGGTCGAGGGTGCGGAACGTAACCTCAAAGCTGCCAGAGGGCTCCATCTGGGACATTTACATATTTTTCACAGCTTACTGTCTAGTTACAAAGACTATTACAGTCCGGTGCTGTGTAAGAACTGGCCGCCACAGAACCGCTTCCCCTTCTTTAGTCATCTCTTACGACACGTCCGTGGAGCTCTGGGCTGCAAGCCAATTCTTTGTTACACAGCCTGCAGGGTGTACACGGCAAGGTCACTTTTAAATTGATGCAGATATATAATTTTGTCACATCTATCGATGGACTAAAGATAGATTAATCTCTTCCTATTCGCTACCAAACATTCCGAATAATATTGAGTTAATATGTTGTTAATACATCGTTAACATGTAGTCAATATGTCATTGATATTATCATTAATGTGCCATCAATAGGCCTGCTAATACTATAGGAATAATGCACTATATGATATTGTTTCATTTAGTGCCCTCGATGAAGAAGAAAACAATTATATAAAAAATACAAAAAATTCCTAAATATAAAAAAGAAAATATCAAATAAGAACTTATTATCAACTATAGGTTATAAAAGAGAATGCATGCGTACCTTAAGCTGAGGCAGCCTGATGTAGGAGAGCTCTGTGATGAAAGAGATTGGCTGCGCGTCCGGTATGGCCGTCGGTGGGATCTCATCAAGGTCGTCCTCTACAATGATGTTCCCTCGGATCTCGACATACGTCGGGTTCGGTCGGTAGATGGTCAGACCTTTGAAGTCGATGTTTTCTCTCAACGAGTCACCCCAGATCGTCAGCTGCAAACAATGTTAACATGGCGATCTAAAGAATCCTCGATCTTCAAACGATACAAATAATTAACTTACCAAATTCCTCGTTCAAATACACATACACCTAGCTGGAAACTACTTTTCGATAGAAACTGTAATCTCTCAGCGGGTTCATACAGGCTTCACTCATGTGACTGAGTACTGGTGAACTACAATTGTTTCAATGCAACGATTGGATTGTGCACAGCGCCCTTGTGATGACTTCGATCATGTTACGAGCTCTAAAAAAAAAAGTTGTCCGACAATTATTATTATTATATTATTAAATGGCCATCAAAATTTATACTTTCTCCAACCACTTTACATTGGAATTCCCTCTCCGAGACTATTTCGCAACGGTCAGCATCTCTGAGTTCACTCAAGATGGCGTTGTCCACAAATTGATCATTATTATAATTTTTTGATATATATAATATCTTCTCGTACTACTGCTAAATCCCCGATCATTGACCAATCAAAATCTCCGACTACACGCCGCGGACCTCGCGTATCTTCCCCTCAAAGTTCCTATCGACGTGTTGTCGCGTGTAGCGCCACGTGTTCTCCGTGCCGCCGACAAACACGGCGTCCGGACTGATGAAGCGTCGGTCGTGGTTGAGGGGGTAACGGAACTCTGTGCCGTCTATCAGCACCACCAGCTGCAACGCAAGGATATATATAAGTACATAGCAGAGCACCGACAAACGCTTACTGTCTACTAGTACCACTAGCTGCAAGAAAAGGATACATACACACAAATTAGCAGAGCTGTAGCGGAACGCCGCTTAAATGCACGTAAAACATATCGGAAACATAATCAGCAATAGGCAATATTCCACACACACGCAGCTTAGAAATGTTGCTAATTCAGATGTACACTACTAGTTTTCATGTAGCTTACATAGCATTACATGTGACGAATATCGTTTAAATGCTGTCCAGGTCCAGATGTAGCCTAGACACATTGCAAAAGCACCGACATACCTATGGTTAATCCAACCAAGTTCGAATTAACTCAATTGTCAAATAGCTGTAATGACCAATATGGGATTGGGACCTCAGTTTATGCATAACAAGAACATAGTCTAGCTAGAGTTTAGTCTTAAAAGTAAACAAGTAGGTTAGCCATAGTTTAGTAAAAAAATACGCTTCAGATCCAGTCTCAAACTCGATTAGATTTGTTTCAAACCCAGAAATAGATGTAGTTTAGATGTACTTTAGATGTAGCCTAGTTAAGACGCAGATCGTCCACCTGTCATCCGTAGCACAGCGTAACACAGTTTAGATCCAAATTAGACCTAGATTCGACCTAGTGTAGACCAACAATGACGTAAATTCAATGTAGTTAGGACGTAGTTTAGACGTTTAGTCACCTCGCGACCGTTACGCGTGATGTTGACGTTGTGCCACTTGTTGTCGTCAAGACGTCCGGAGGGCGGACGCAGAATAAACGTCTCACTGCTCGCGTCGTCCCAGCGCATGATGAGGTGTAGCACTCCGTCCTGCGCGTGACACAAACACTTCGACATTGGAATCATTTGTAGCCTTAAAGGAGGGGTTCACAAACAGTCTTTGTTTAGGATTTTTTAACTTTGCGCTTTATTGAAGGACGTTGGCATCCAGCTGTTGCGATTTTCATAATTTACATTATAAATTATATCATTATATATTATCAGGATATGTTAGAATATTGCGAGTACAGGCTCTACTAAAAGGTCAACTTTTTGTTTAATCACACTCATGTTGACCACATTAATACTCAGGAACTTAGATTTAATGGACATAGGATTAAATTTTAAAATAAAACACAAACCCATGCCCCACTCTTACATTAAACGAACCCAAATCAAACCCCAACCTAAATCAGGAGCGTCGTTAGACCCGTCAATACACAGCGACTGCCGCGGATCTCGGAGCTCCCGCCAAGGGTCGTTTGTATTAGATGTCAGTACCGGTACTTTACCTCAATGGCTATAAGGCTTAGTCATAAGCTGCTATCCCCTTTTTTTGCCACTGGTCAGTTGACAAAATATGACCCGCGCCTCAGAAAATTAGGTCGATTACTTGATATAAACGGCGTTGAACGTGCATGGACAAAACGTCCGCATTTATTTCCATGACGCAAATATAGCCATAGTTCTAGGACAGTATTTGTTAAGGTATGTTGCTACTTATTTTTACCATTGTGTACCCATTACGTGCACTCCTCTGGGTTGAGGCTTGACAGCCCATCTGCGAATAAAGAATGATATAACCACCATTTTTCCTTTTTTTGTCTATTCTGTTAATGTCCATGTTTTCACACAGATTCAGACGTATGCATCCTCGTGAGGACTGCAGGAGCTGGACTTTTATGACCGGATGTCCATCCTGGCGCCAACCAAATAAATAATTATCTGGCACGCCACACGGGGTTAGCAGCTAGCGACATTTGTGTGTTTAACAGAATGGCTGAAAGGCCTGTAACGCATGGTTTTATAGTTGCTGGCACGGGGTCTTGAATCCTAGACCTCTGAACTCCAAGTCCAATGCCAAATAAACAACGATACATACACAGCTAAATGATATATACACAAATAAAAGATCATCCAAACAAGATGGCTGCCTGCCTTGAGCGTGAGATGCGCGTGATCATTCTCGTTCCCTGAATACCAGATGAGTCCGTCGGGGCGCGACGTCTGGAACTTGACGCTGATGCGCTCCCTTTGATTGCGCCCCGTGTACTCCCTAGACAGCTGGCTGAAGTCAAACAGGGTCCACGCGCGCCCGTCATAGACGAGCCGCTTGCCCTGCCCGGGGAGGTTGGAGGGGATGACGCCCCCGCTGGGGCGCCACGGCTGAGTGGTCATCGGACGACCAGTGACAGCTGAAAAATAACCAACATGTAAAAAATTAAAAAATTAAGCATATACAGAGATGTTTTAAAAAAATAATATTGTTCAAGTCCTCGCGCCGGCAACTATAAAATCATGCGTTACAGGCCCTTCAGCAATTCTGTTAAACACACAGGTGTCGCTAGCCGATAATCATCGTCCAGGATAATTAATTATTCAGGCTGGCGACAGAAAGGGCATCGGACCGTGAAAAGCCAGCTATAATTAACTGTCTAACTTGTGTTAACACGGGCACGACGTTGCAGGCTTGCCTGCAACGCATAAGAATGAGCGTCAAAAATGATGATTACTATTATATAAATAAAGAAATAATGCTGCAAACTTATATAATTTGTTACATATAAAAAGTGCAAAACAAAAAAGCGCCACTGTGGAAGATACTAAGATCAAGCATTATAATAACTATTGGATATCATTCAAAACATAAATCCTTCAAAACATGAACATTTACAAGATTTTCCTTCTGCAAATATAAGTAAATTAAATAAGTTTCAATACAATGTGGAATTATATTCTTTGATAAAAAATACACTGCACATTTGAATAAACTAAATATAAAAATAAGTAAATAAATAAAACAGTCCACAAAACAAGACAATGAAGCGTTACTCACGTGGCCCGAAGATCAAATCACGCTTCTTCTCCCACACTTCAACGTCATCGAACACCGCGTTAGCGTAGCGCTCCCAGATCATGTCCGTGTTGGCGCGCCCGATGTAGAAGCGCTTGTCGTAGTTATACGTCACGTCGAGGCTCGACCCGGAGGTCTGCTGGCTGACCGACTCACCGTTGACGTAGAGAACGAGGCCGTCTATTGGATGCCAGGATACATCCACCTGAGAGGGCAAACCAAAGCGTTCATGTGTAGCAGGCTTTAACAGTTAAAAAAAGCGAGGTGCTGTGGCGTAGTGGTTAAGGCGTTGGTAAGGCGCGAGTCCCAGAGACCTGGGTTCAAGTTTATAAACCACGTCAATATTCAATCATCTAAAGAAGGGAGAGCGATTCTGTGCCGGCTCTCTTGCACAGAACCGGATATATAGTATATACATTAGGGTGGTCCCATAAAACTGAATGTTGAAAAACAATATCCTCCAACCCACCATTCTGTTCCATTTGCATTAGAAATAAATCAGAAAAAAATTTAGGTGAA
>JAQIWG010009000.1:0-10984 GCA_034695025.1 Chamaedrilus cognettii | reverse complement strand
CGTGCACCCTTGGCAAAGGTGCTTAATTTCGTCAGCCCTGCAAATAATCATCCACTAGGGTGGAGTGCAGTAGAAAAGTTCAAGTTGAAGTTGAAAAGAACTAGGCTATTGGTAGGCCTACATAATTTCAGCCAATTTGACAAATTATAATTAATTTAAAAGCGCGCATAATTTTAGCTTAATCATACTATATTAACGAAAGGAATTTGATCGATAAACTGAGACACCATTTACATATTTTTACGACTAATCAGAACACAATTAAAAGCGATGCATTCATTATGTTGTAAACAGTGGTGTATAGATCAACGTTGTCAATGGATAAATGATTAAGCAACGATCAAGAACACTTAATTCACATCTTCAGAAACCAACCTGATATGGCAACTTTGTATTTTTGTACATAACAAACTCTCCTTCCAAATACACGTGATAGTAACTAAAAACACGCAACATATCAAAAAAGCATTAATATAGCTTCGCAAATTTACAGTAATATAACAGAGAATTTGTAGTCAACTGCTGTTAAAAGGAACCAATATGCATAACTATTAATATTCATGGTCTGCGTTGTGATCAGACAGGTCTGGGAAGCTCATCAACAACGGGATTGCCAAGATGAGTTATAGTGTCTGTATGACCGATTAGGCTACAGTCGTCATGTCAAACAGGCGATGTCAATGAGGCTTGACTACCGGCCTATCTCAAAGACGCCGTATAGCTTTGAAGGCGTCAGAACGCAGTCAAGTACACCAAGATCCGCTATAATCAAACGGAGTGGCAGGGCTTATCGCTGTAGCAGCTGTTGCGAGCTGAGATTAATTACCGGAGCGAGTGCAGGGATGGCTGCCTTTGAACTAGATCAATGCTTCCTGTTGAAGGAGGAGAGGAGCATACATACGACATACTGTAGATGTAATACTAAGAACTTAACATTGTAAATGTGAAATACTTGTAAATGCTACGCTACATAACAATAACAAATCATCGTTGCTCCGATTACACTGCTTGTATCATAAAAGTCTGCTGTTTAAAATCGCCTCAGTTAACCAACTGATATAAAGACACGAGCCTACGTAACTAAGGCAATGCTACGGATGTCAATAAAATATCAACTGCCGTAATAAATCCGGACAATGTAAAAATGAAATTTTAATGGGATAATTTTAAGCCTGCTAAGGTCAAGGTACTAAGGTACTCTTGCTCCGCATCTCTATAAACGACATAAATTTCGACCGCAATCCAAGTAACATTAACGCTGTACGGCTAACTGATCACAATTATAATTTGCTCTGCTCTTGCGATGAATCAAAGATTGATATAATGCGTGCTATTTTGTAATATGAAAAGTTGATCATCGTTTTAAATTGAAATGATTAATTATTCGACTAGCATAAAACGACGCTTAAGTTTATTATTATTTTAATCCAAAATCGTAAATTCTTTCAGCAAGACGAAACGAAGCGCAACGCCGCTCACTGTCCGTCGAAGGTCGTGTAGTGCGGGTCGCCGGTGGAGGAGCACATCTCGGTGGGTGCGTCCTTTGCAAGGACCTCCACCTCAGGCAGCTGGTAGTCGTTCCACGCGTGACTCGCGTACGTCGAGTAGACCGGCTTGAAGCCGACGCGCATCTTCTTGTTGCCGTCATTGTAGAAGTCACGCACTGCCTTGACCGACACGTTGTGCACGTCGCGCCAGTTCGTCGGCGTCAGCTCGAGCTTGCAGTCGCCGAACACAACCTGGTTCATCTTGCCGTCTGAAACAGGCGCCATCTATCATAATAACGTGACCTGATGCGAAAGTACGTAATTTACACGCAGTAATTACATAGATCCGTACTGCAGTATGAGCATCAGCTCACAGAGGAGAGGTTAGACAGGGCTTCTTCATCCTGTTAGAGGAATTTATTACGAAAACACATTTCAATTGATAAGGATGCTAATTAACAGCTAATAAAATATTTCAATTGATGAGTAATTTTGACGCGCACACGTCTAGGTGTAAACAAAATTCTAAACGCTCTAAATACTTCAGTTTATAAATTAAATTTCTTCAACTATAGAATATGAACCAAGAACGCCTTGTAAGTTGCAATAGATAGCATCATTTCAACAATAGCCAGACATATATAATATCGATCATAATTCTATAATCGATCTGTAATGTAAAAAACTTCTCAGTGACTTCTGTGTTGCTGAATGTCATTTCTTGGTGATGCACAAATATAAATTGATTACAAACTCTAAACTTTTGTAATCAACGGCCACCGCAGTACACCATTGCATTACACCAAATAACAAAGATAGACCTGCTCTAGTGACAGAGGATCCCCAGCTTATCTCATAGAACAGTCAGCACTACGAGGATTTACAGCGCTACATTCTCGGCTGCACATGTTACTCCAAACACACTTCCACAAATCATCAGGCTAGGATTACATAACATCGGCTAATGCAGACCGAAACTTCAGATGCAAAACTATTAGCGTCAGAAAATAAGGTAAATCACTGAGGTATATAAATCCATCTACTAGCAGTAGCTAATCATGGTCTCACCTCATATAAATAATAAATATAGAGACTTGATACACGCAGGCAATGCGATGCTTTGACAGGCTGAGAATGATATTTAACAAGCTGCTCGTAGGCTGCAGATATTTGTTCTATTGCGCCATAATTATTCTATTATAAAGAATAGCAAGAAAAAATTAGCAGCCTCTACATGCTGCTCAAACCATTTACGATGATTACTTTCAATTATTTGAGACAATGTTTGTGAAAACAGTGTTACACAGTAATGTGGTTCAAAGGTTAGTTAAAACTCAGAAAAATTAAAAGAAAAATTATTAAGAAAAATAGCAGCCCTACTGATTGTAATCCAGGACATTTCGGTCCTAAAAAACTAAACACAGCTTTGCAGACTTGGCAAAAATCAAATGCCAACCATCTGATGCCAACTTCACTCAAAGCACATCAAGACACTGAAGTTTCAGCAGCTGTCTAGTGATAGAAGCTTTCCACTGACCGACACACTGCTTGCCCAAACTAACAATCAAGCCGACTAGTGAGAGAAACTCTCCGCTGACCGACGCACTGTGTACTCAACTAACAAATCAAGAAGCTGACTAGTGAGAGAAACTCACCACTGACCGCCACACTGTTTACCCAAACAAACAAATTAAGCTGACCAGTGAGAACCAGCCACAAACCGACGCACATTTTACTATAACAAACTGAACAGTTAACTAGTGAGAGAAACTCGCCACTGACCGACGCACTGTTTACCCATCCACTCCGAGTCGTGCGCAATCTCGACGGTGATCTTGCAGCTGTCGTCAAACTGAGGCAGACAGCTGATGGGGACCGTCGACTGAATCTGGATCTGAGTCTCCTCCTCCGACTCACTGACGCCAATCACACGCCTCAGGATCTGCTCGCACACAGTGCAATTATTGCACAATTAAATTCTAAAATCAAACAATTACATAATATGCCTCAAAAACTTATTTACCATAGTCGCTAATGATATCAAGAATAGAAATGTATTATAAATTTCTTGTCACAACATTCAATGTTTAAAAAAATTCTACACTGGTGAGATCAATGCTTAGTTTCTACATCTTCATGAACTGCAATCGTTAAGCAGATTCATAATCTACAAATTATGAAAATTGTGATGACATCATGAGCAATAGATTCGATGCACTGATTTTAGTGAAATACGTAATATAACGACCCGATCATATTTTATTAAACTACGCAGCCTAAATTTAATGCGGGTCAAATTGAGGCAACTGAAATTAAAAAATGTTTGACATACCTTGATTCCGGCAAAGAATTTTTCACTCCTAATTGGCGGACTGGGGACACCGGTCCTGTTCCTCCACCAAGCTCGCATTTCGCATGAAACCTAATAATGACCATAATAACAGAGTGACAACTATTCAAGTCAAGAGTCACAACATCAGGCTAATAGGCTATTCATCAGGCTAATAGGCTATTCATCAGGCTAATAGGCTATTCATCAGGCTAATAGGCTATTCATCAGCAAAATATAAGTTGACCAACAATTTAAATGGAAATAAATAAGAGTTTACAAATCATATTCATTTCTTACTAGCATTACATAGAAAACTGCATTTGTTCCAAACGATTGAACATTTAGTCAAACTGCATTGCTCTAAACGATCGACCTAAACGCTTTAGAAAAGAAACAGGATTTTGTGATCAGAACAGCAAAAATTACAAAAGCAAATGATTTTTGTTGGCTAGGCTATATGATTTTATCTACTGAGCGCGATAGACAGAGTATTAAATCTACTCAAATAAAGCGCGATAGACTTCATTGAATTAATTAAAATACAGTTCCTGGCATAAACCGCGATGGCAAAAATATCACAGGGTACATCAAATCTACCAAAACCATATGACAAATAAATTGAAGTGATGGGTACATACCAAGGAGCCCATTCTGCCAATCCAGTGTCCCTCCGTCAGGACAGATCTCCTGCGTTCAACCATCTCATCCGTGTACACAGAAACCTTGTGGTCATCGCCGGACGTCAACTTTTTACCTAACAATAATTCAGTTAAACTGAGAGATAGAAAAAATCATCTCAAATACTGCTCAAGTGTGTCAAATGAGTTCCTTTAAAATGCTTTATTAATTTAATGAGCTTTGATGACTCAAGTATTCACTACAGCCTTAAATATGCCTATGAAAGCAACTAACGTTTAAAATTTTAAATACAAATTTAAAAAAATTGAACTAATTTAGATTTGGATACAAACAACAAGAAATTTTAATGAAATTGTCACATAATGCTAAAAGAGAAATAACATGGCAAACGATCGCATGGACTAATAAAATAACCAACAATTAAAATAACAAGGCCATACATAAAGTGTACTACATATAAAAATTGCTAAGCAAAATGAACATTGGCATTATGATAACGCCTAGAGAAATATTCAGAGTATACCTTCTATGAACCAATCCACATCGATGACTGTTCCTGCCTTGATGGTTCCTTCGTAGTCGCAGTAGAATTGGATTGTGGGATCGGCTGTATTGAGAGACAAGACTGCGCGACCATTCAGTGTGGGAAAGTTATCTAAAATAATCAAACGTCACCATAAATTTCAATGCAAGGCATTAAAAAACATAAATTATAGAACATGTTAAAAAAGATCTTTCAATCTTTATTTATTAATATAATTCTACATGCGGTATTGTACATATTATAAACACTTCGAAAACTACTCTAAGCATTTCAAATCACTTACCGCTGCAATGTGGTGAGAAGCCAGTAGCAGAACTTTCACCCGACGGACAAGGCAATTCACTTCCTGTAAATAATGACCGAAAAAGTAAAAACTTTCCATATACAACCGTGAACTGCTTGGTTTAAACAAACATTCTATTGTTTTCTCAGAGTGATTGCAAACTATGCCAACAACTGTTGTTTGACAAGTCACATAGGCCTAATCTTTTTAAGGCGCTGAGTAATTGTGATTGCACAAGGCATTGTTCTTTATGCTCTGCTCTTTGTGTTTACAGCTTAAAGCTGGTGAAGGAGATCAGTACTCAACAGCTAGTAGCATACAGAAGATAAACAGTCAGGCACCAAAACAAAACAAATCTTCACTGTTTAATTCTAAACTGATGAATGACGAATACCTGACGTGGAATACGTGAAGAATATGTGATTTACAATAGATCAATTGCTGTTGAACAATAAATTTCACAACAATAAATATCAATCATTTCGTTCTTAAGAAGATATACGATAGAACTAATAATACAGAACCCAATTTGATCCCATAGAGAATGCAGTATAACCTCCTTCAAATAGAGATATAAAGCTTTCATTCACAACTAAAGCAGCTTACAATAACACGTAAAGAGAACTACACAAGAAAAAATATAAAAAAACATAAATCAGCATAATAGGTACATCGACCAAAAAATGATAATTAAACTTTATTTCTTTTTTTTTTATGCCCGGTGAATAATTAACTACAATAATTACATCTATTATGAGATTTGATCCTTAGCGAGCGTGCCTGCGCAGTAGGCCATGAAGCAGCCAGGTGTGTCGGTGAGCAGGTACGTGTGGAAGTCGCCGCAGTACGCGACGCGTATGTACCAGCGGCGCGTGCAGCAGCGCCCAGCCAAACTTGCGCACACCTCCCGGTCCACCACCTCGCCGTGGCGCGTAGGGTGCGCGCCTACAGACAGAGCCTTCTAGAACCTTCTAGAACCTTCTAGAGACTTCTAGAACATGTGTGTATGTACATTGCACTTGTCACGCACTACGTGTACAAGCGTGTCACACAAACAGGGATAGAAAGACATCGTTTGCCTGAATCTGTGTGCAGTGAACCATTAAAATTAACATAATAATGACAAACAATTGATTCAGCAGATGGGTTAGTTCTACAAATATCATTAGCATGCACCAACAAAGTGTCAACAACACTTTGATTGTCGGCTTGATATTTTAACGTTTACGAGGGTTTTAATAATAATACTAAAGTTACTATATACAATTATTATTATTATTGCGCCCGCATAAATTTGCAAACTTCATACCACTAATGTATTGATTCTACGGAAATCATAATTTCGCCGCTACTAACTTACTCTACACTTCACTGTTCACTACGCCAAAAATGCCGGAAAGCTAACGATCGCAAAAGTATTTATATCATTTAAAAAAAAATTCAACCATACGCATTAAAGTAACTGAGCTTGCACGCACCATTCATCCAGATGGGGGAGTGAGTCCCGCAGCTGTTCTCATCCACACACGACTCCGGCATGACGCCCCCGCCCTGCCCGGAGAACCGGTACCACCTTCGCCGCAGCGTGCGATCACAGAGGGCGCTGTCGTCGAGGGAACTGATCCGATTGGTCGTGCGGCGCTCCGGCTGATTAAGCTTCACATAGTTGTTGCACGGGTCGCCATAGTCTTCTGAATACAGACATCGATTGAATGTAAAAATATAACATTTCTGAGTGTTATATGAAACTTAGTGGCAATCTAATGAAGCAAGTTGAGATGATAAACTATACGCTATATATAAATATGCAGATAATACTATAACAAAATTAAAGATAAACATTTGAGCAGTTGAAACACGCAGCAGAGCTACTTGATGCCAACTAAACATCAAACTGCAAAGAAATGCAATGATATTCATTTTAACAAATTGGATGCTAACAATTTTCCAGTAGGTACGTGAAACAAAATAAAATAATCTCAAAAAACTCTAAATGGCCCGCATCAAAGTGTAACCTCAATCAAGGCCATGTGCTTTCATTAAAACACTTCTCATACCATAGTTCATCGGTGATGCACTGATGATCTTCATGTTGCATTGCCCCGGTAATAATTATCATTAGACAAACCTCTGTGCCGGTAGTATGTGTTGCTGTCGTAACGCTTGAACCGCCGGCCCCGCACGCAACTGACATAATCTGAAAACTAAAACATTTCCACACTATTCAGTATCACAATCATTCAGATTCCACACTATGGTATGGCGCAAATGAATAGCAGATGTAACTTTGTCATCTCTCTCTCTCTGTAGAAACATTCCCAGCCAAGCAGGGGTAGACTATTTTGCAGCCGTGGTCACAAGCAGGGCGCCCTGACCCCACAAAGGTACATCTTTCTAGAGCGTGAAGGACCTTCTGAGGGGAGGAAATTGAATTAGGGAGTTAAATGAATCGCTCCAGAGTCCCAGGGGCGAAGACTCTGGCTCCACCTCCCCCCGTCTCACCCTTCCCTAACCACCGCCCACCCGTTTTAGCACCCTCCAAACTTTCTTATTTTGTATAATTTTTTGAACTGTGAGATTTATGAAAGCCTTGGATGCAGCACTGCAAGCTGATAACATCACAAGACAACAACTTAATAGAAACCAGCTGGTTCGGCTTGCCGAGGTGTTACTAAGGCCTGTTCACGATGCATTTGTCTTAAATTTTAAATCAATTCAGATGCTAAGCCTAAAAATAAGACGTTCTGTAACCCTGTCTAGTAGTACTTTATGTCTGTAAGTTCTTTTTACATACCGATGTGCTCTTCTGAAGCGAACCTAGAAAGAAAGACAACAAACATAATTTGAGCATAAGAGCATAGTAATTAATTTGAAAACAAATTTATAATTGAATTTTAATTTATCAAACTTGAATTTACAACAAATTTATCAGGCAGGTTAATGTTAACATCACTACAATGATGCTTGAGAGAAGAGGTAATAGGCTAATGCAAAATCATCAAAAATTCACTAAATTTCAGGCCTGAAGGTTGTTGAAAGCAATTAAAAGCATATTTTTTATGTTTAATCTAAGAACTTAGTCAAGACTTAGACTATCTTGTCTAACTCTAACAGTACTATTATACCTTCTTTCCCTCAAGATCAACAAATTTTAGACAGTAAACTTATTTGAGATATTTTCAAATTTAGTTTAAGGTAAGATTCCATCCATCTAATTAAAAATGGTCAAACCTGATTTTAAATTATTTGATAAAGAGCTAGAAAACCATCTAAACAACATTTCCCTAAATCTATTTTTGCTGTGGTCTCCCATTCTTTATAGCTCACAGAATCGTGGCCTTTTTTCACAACCGCTGCAGACGTCTGAGTCAATACACAGTAGGCCCATAATAAAACAAACCCTCGTGCACGATACTCGCTAGAATCAACAAGCGGTGTATACCGTTGAATAATTTAATGGGTCTTTCATCAGTTTCTTAGCTTCTAGATACTGCGCTATTATACACCGTGTTCCTAGAGTGAAAGTGACTGCTTTAGGATACGGGCTGGACGTATCCTAAAGCAGTCACTTTCACTAATAGACAGAGGTCTATTTTGCCATAACCTACCGCTAATAATCACAATGTGATAACAAGTAACCAATAATAATCAATTGTAATCAATAATAGTCACTAATAACTGAAAGTAACCTAATAGTTATACAACAAACGTAGTCGGAAACAGTAATGCGTTAAAAGTAAAAATCGTCCTAAATGTGTCATCGTCAGTTTTGAAAATCAAAACTCCAGACCTGTTTTTTCAACAACAGTTTGGGTTATGCATAAAGACTAGTGCTGTAAACATTTGCTTAACTTACACAAGCGGTGAGACTCTTCCTTGTTGGGATCGCTTCCTTCAGTGCAGCTATTCAAAATCGCTAACGACACCAGAGCTGCAGTACATAAAACAATATTAGGCTATAGGCTTAAAATTCACAACAAAGTTACTAACATCATGTAGGACTAGGCTATCGGGTTTGAAGAACTGCTGAATTGGGATGAAAGTTGGCTAGTGCATCCAATATCATGTTAATTAGAAAGTTCAGAAAAAGCAGCGCAGGCAAAAGTAGGTAAATATGATAGTCAGCGTATAGGATATAAGCTGGGGCTTGTGCTCTTGTGCTCATATTATATATAATCTGTTTGTTGCTTAACGGCACAGATGCACACTTATAGGGTCATTTTGGTGCCAAGCAACACAGAAAATTGTACATAAATGGCTCACTCACAATAGCACGCACCAGTCTTAATGATTAGGCCTACTAATGAAGTAACAGTAGCACGAACCTACACAAATAAACAACTATGAGACAATTATAAACGGTATAAGACAATTTATACTGTACTTAAAAATTGTTAATTATTAAAATCCACGATAATTCTATCTGACGTGCGCCAAAATAGCGACGGGCTTAAATAAAAAACGGAGACGTTATATTAAACAGCTCCTTCGGAGTCGACACCAATCTGCCAACTAGTAAGGCCTACATGTACATACTCTGCGCAAACTCAGGGCACTTCAAAACATAACACTGAAAGATCTGCAAGAGTGAACTGAAACGGAGCACACTAATTAGCCCGCAGGGATCGCAATCCTTGTCTTCTGGAAACTTACCAAGCGTGATCGGTGCAATCCATGCGTTGTGTTCCATCGTATCAGCTGAACTAGCTAAAATACAAGACTATCTACATGTACTTAGATTAGATTGGCTTAGACCTGTTAATAATCTTCGACGGACATGTAGTACTTGACAGTCTAAGAAAGAGTCTAACATAGTCTACTATAGACGCCCTTGACTGCCAAATTCATCGCATTGAATTAATGATCGTCATCTGAATCAGCATCCGATTTTGCCACTTGCACCGCATGACTCAATAATAACGTTAGATCTAATTGATCTGTGCAGTCAATCAAAATCCGATATATCCTCGATAATGTTAGACCACAGCAGAGCCCTTGTTAGCTTTAGCGTCCAGGCCTAGTGAGCGACGTGAAAGCTATTATTACGTGCCTTGAACAGTGAACAGTTGAACACTGCATGCCCGGCTCAGAGCGCTGCGGTCGGTCTGTTATGCAACCCAGATGAACGTGCCGCGTTCGCCGCTTGTTGATCCTTGTAGAAGGGCTGATATTTCTGAAAGTCTCTACCGTGTAGCCTAGTCGTGTACGTTGCAATGCCGCCCGCAGCGCAGAACTACAAGGCCCGCAGACAAGTCTATTGTGTTACCGCCCGCTGCTATTTTGATTCAAGATAAGGGAAAGGATTATCCCTGTAAACTTATGCAAGGCTATAGTCTATACTAGTATAGGCCACGCCTAACAGCGCAGCGTAGGGTGCGGCAATGTTCGAAGTCCTTGGTAACTCGGCTTCTGTACAGTTTTCGTACTAAAGGGCTAATAAGCAATGACGATCTGTCAATGTTTTGCTCCACCCGCTCGAATCCGCGCTGATACTGATTCTCATGATGACGCTGATTGACTGATTCCCACTGCAGAGCAGAGAATTCGAACATTGGAGAACAACATCATCAAAGTCAATATCATAAAAATTCGACACACGTATATTATCATAATCATTGTTCGAAACTTCGAATATTTGATCTGCGGAAGGGGTGGGGGGATGGGGGGGGGGGGGGGGGGGGGGGTTAATTATAATTAAC
>JAQIWG010008999.1:0-10984 GCA_034695025.1 Chamaedrilus cognettii | reverse complement strand
AGTAATAGTTAGTTATAGTTATTGTAGTTATATTAGAATAGCGAAGTAGTGCGCTGACGAGGAAGGAGTTGCCATCCTTTAATTTAACCTTTAAATTGGCTAAACTACCCTTTTATGCCACTACATCTCTGATGCATACAACTACGGCATTTCGTGCATGTAGTTGAATTTGCGCCAACCCCATTTTCACAGACTCCACATGGCGACTTTCCGCATTTCTCCACCGTTCCGTCTCCTCATCCATTTATCACAACTTTTGTCCATTTTACATTCACTTTGCTTCCATACATTCTTTCCACCTTCAAATCTTGTCCTTCATATCTTCTTCGCTCTTTGTAATGAACACTAAATCATCCGCATACAGAATCCGCATCCGAATGCTAAATCATCCCATGGTAACCCAGATCGTGTCTCACGGGTAATTACTTCCATCACAGCTACAAATAGCAGCGGACTCAACACACTAATCCCTGATGTAGTCCAACCTACACCTCAAATCTATCACTTAGGGTGAAAATCTATCACTTCATGTGCTTTCACGGATGTCTTAGCGTTAGAATCACTGTCAGAATCGACCATCACAGCCACTCCTCAACCTCAACTTTCTCAGCGCATCTTACACCTAACCTCTCTTCGCACATCTGTCTACAGCCTTCTCCAGATCCACAAACGCGTAGTATAACTTGACTTATGCTTTTCTTCCATCTGCCTCAACAAGAAAATCGCATAAACTGTTCCATTTTCAGACACATATTCATGCAGCATAGTATCAATAGTGATTTGTTTCTTAATCTTTCTCAAGCAGGGTTCTAGCATCGTCATACCAGGTTCCAGCCGTTGGATGGCTCCATAACTATCACACTGCATTGCAACACCCTTTCCCTTATTGGAACTTTCCCTTATTGGAACTAGGACCTGAATGTTCAGTCCCTTGAGATCTTACCATTTCCTATGACTTCATTGAAAATTTCTGTCATGCCAATTCCACCAGATTCGTATATAATAAGTTGCTCTTTATTCTTTTTAAACCATATATTACACACCACCATCTCTGTCGCCTCCCCAAACTCAAGTATCTTATCGTATCTCCTTCACTGTTTCTGGCACCGAAACCAAAGCCCCCGTGCACGCCCTCATATCCGTTAGCATCCTCCCCCAGATGTCCATTCATATCCCCCCCTATCTACACTATTCCCCCCTGTGGTGTTGCCATCACCACTTCTCTCAAGTGCTAGCAAAAGCTCTCCTTTTCCATTGTCTACCCTACGGTGCATATGCTGATATTACATTTACTGTCCTCTTTCCCAGTACGATCTGTACCTTCATTGGTCTTTCACTATACCTGGCCACCTCAACAATCTGCTCCATTATCCTCTCCTCCAGTAGCACTCCAACACCATCCACTCTCTCCTTACCACCCTGCCAATAGAGCTTGTACTTTTCATTTCGGCCTGTTTTTAATCTCGCACCACTGCCCATCCACATTGCCTCTTGCACGGATCATATCTCCACCCTTCTCCTTACCAGCATGTCCACTACCTCCGCCGACCTCCCTTTCATGCTTCCAACATTCACGGTTTCCATTCTAACTGGCACACATCGCTTCCTTTTCTTCATTCCCCCACGCCCCTGGTCGCTGACTGTCACTGCTCCGGGGTCAGCCGCAGTGCAGTGCCCGTGATCGCCACAAGATAAATTTCTTCTAAAGCCGTGATGATTAATTTTTCAGATATTATTCCTATCGGCACGCAGCATACTGTTTGAAACAATGAGGTGTTCCAATAACTTACTGCACATGCATGTAAGACAACGATGTAAGACAATAATTTTCAGAATCCGATTCCAATCCCTTTTTCTTACATATTGGAGTAACGTTGGCATTCCCCAAATTCACTGAAACAGCACCTGCGCGAGTGTACCCGAGTGATTTTATGAAAAAGTCTGCAGAATAGGAGTTATTTATAAATGCAATTCCTTTAAAGCTCTTTTTTTATTTAATTTTGGCCACTAGCTTTATATGGACTTATTTATCGAAGAAGTTTGTCAATTCCATGCATTGTATTGCTTTGCCATTGTTTGATTTTAGTTTAACAGTATGGTTGTTTGGAAGTTAGTGCAGTTGTATGGAAGTCCAAGATATCTGCCGTGTTTTTGGAACGAATTTTTTTTGGAACTGGAAATTTGGAACTCTAGCAAATTGTGTGATGTGGACCCTGTAGAAGATGTTCAACGCAATTTTACAAAAAGATTGAACGATATGCATGACCTTCGTCATTAATCTCGTTTGAATAGATGTGGTCTAGTCAGTGTAGAACTAAGAAGTCTGCGAAAAGATGGATGAAATATCAATCAAATGTCAATGGATGAAATATTCCCTCTGTTTTCAAATAATAGATCCTCAAATAGTTGTTGAATGGTTGAGTGCGTTCACAATTGCGGAAATAAATCAATCAATAAGATTGATTGATTTTTGTAGCCCTTGACTTTCATTTGACTTCAAGCCCTTGACTTTCATTTGCCTTGTTTAAAATCACACGACTCGAGAAAATCGGCAATAAACTCAAAACTTTATAATTTTCTCTTTTTGCTGCTAAAAATAATTTTTTGCAAGAGTGTGGAATTCACGTGTGGAATTCACTACCCGATTAAATTATTCTCTGTGGTTCTCATAAATGATTTTGTGAAAAACTTGAATCATTCAACCTTTTCTGCCATTTGAAGACGGCAAGGGACACCCCTTAATAATATTTTTAGAATTTGAGTCTCGCTTTAACAAACATTGCTGACTAGCGCTGCCTGTAAATTAGGTGTTGTTTATAAAAAAATGCAACTTATTGTATTTTATAACGTTTGACGTGTTAATGGAAGTGCAATTGTGAAATTGACTGTTGTTATGCTGTGCGTTTTTGAAGTACCGGAGCGGTTCTTTAAGTGCACTTGATGCCCTTGAGTCGCTATTTCGGTCATTTGCTGTGTTTTTATTTGATCTATGTTTTTATTGTGATCTGACGGAAATAAAATCAATCAATCAAAGGATCACATATCCACAATACGGCAATTATCTGAGAAATATAATAAATATAGCCGGACCTTGTACAACAACTTTATTGACTTAAAAAAAGCTTTTGACAGCATCTCTGACAGCATGAAATTAAACACAAAGCAGTCGGTTTGGTCTCCGACTAAACATAGAAATAACCAAGGTTATGCCTATAGGGAAGAAATAATCAAAAGTACTAGGCCATTGATGAAAATAAAATAGAACAGGTAGACAACAAACGTACATATCTGGGAGTAACGATGTCAAAAGTTGGAAGCAGTGAGGCCGACATAAAGAGGACTAGCAGCAGGCGCCTTCGGATATCTAGCTACAATATTGAACTCCAAAAATGTGACAATACAAACTAAAATAAAAGTATATCCCAAGTTGTCCCAATATTGCTGTATGGGTCGGAGTGCTGGACGCTGAGGAAAGCGAAGAAAGAAACTGTTAACCACAGAAATGGTAGTCTTAGGAGAATCTCGGGTGTGTCGAGACCGCAGAAAATCTGAAACGAAGCAAATAGGCAACGACTTGAGCAAGAAATATCAATGGTGCAGAAAATACATGAAAGGCGCCTTAGATGGTTTGGACACGTCTCCCGAATGAGCCAGGATAGACTGCCCTACCTAGCTCTGCACACCAAAGTGCATGATGCCAGAAGCCGAGGCAGACCAAGACGAAGATGGATCGACAACATAGCGCAGGAC
Organism: Chamaedrilus cognettii; assembly: GCA_034695025.1. Lineage (NCBI taxonomy): Eukaryota > Metazoa > Annelida > Clitellata > Enchytraeida > Enchytraeidae > Chamaedrilus > Chamaedrilus cognettii. Next base: position 7,234 of record JAQIWG010008999.1, on the reverse strand, counting down.
CCAGAACGAAAGGGCATGTCAATGAGCAATGCCATATAGGCGATGTCGGACAGAGATGCTTGGAGAGAGCTCATTCGGCATCATCGTCGCTCACAGAGCTTGACGGTCGGACCAAAAGAAGAGGAAAGATATGTCAACAACATATATTGAGAATAGGACCAGGGAGATAGCGCTAACCTGCCTGCCTCCAGATTGTAATTAGTAAAATACGGACATCGATTCCCTTCGAACAGCATTGTTTGGGATGTCATACCAATATTTAAATAAGTTTAATTGCTACGCTGTTGCATCCTGTCTATAGCATCCTGTAATTACAGGATGCTATAGACGGGATGGAACAGCGTAGTAATTAACGAAATTGATTGTTTCCGTAATTTTTAGCCACGGTCTGCAATGTATATGTATGTCTGTGTATGTTTTGCAGTGCCATGTGTTCCTGGATATTACAAAAAGTCGGACACACGAGGATCCTCTTGGAATGCATCGGCCTGTGAGCCTTGTCCTAATTCACAATACCAGGATAAGTTTGGAAGAGAAGACTGTTTCTCCTGTCCAATTTTAGGCAAAAAGCCAGAATTAGCTGCGGAATCAATGACTTTTGAAGAATGTCAGGGTTAGTAATTAATTCTCAATCGTATTACAATATTTAAAATTTGTATAATATTAATTGTTGGCGTTTAAATTTTTATCTTAGCTATGCATACAGTTATTTTTCGCATGATACCGATCTTATTGGGCTAATTGTTGCCGTTCCGAATAAAATTATTCTAAAGGCATTCAAGATGGTCGCAAGATGGTCGAAAAGGTTACCTGACGCTTTTGTACGCCACATAAAGTATGTCTAAGATGTGCATAAATGAATGCTAGTCCAGTTTGGCAAAATACTCGATACTTTCTAGAACGCAGCCTTGCTCATAAATTGAAAAACAATTTAGTGCTAAAACCGGAAACGTCAACGCCTTAAGCAGAATCAGTGCAGCATTGTTAATATTACAATAAATTCTAAACGAGCATTTCAACACAAAATGTCTTAGAGAAACTGGCATTCAGGGTAGTGCAGTCAGCTTTAGTGCAGTCACACACAGCTTTAGTGCAGTCAGCTACGTCAGAAAATTAAGTTGATATTTCAATTGTGTGAGATACTATTTTTCAACTTTTTGACGTTGTTGTTGTCCACGTTGTCAACGTGGAGCCACAATTAGCCATAATCCTATATTTGTTTTGCTTATAGTCTCTTGATGAAACTCAGTTCGTCTCGTCGCAGAACAGTCAGTTTTAGAGTGAGTCTTGATATCGGCAATTGTAATATCTGGGCGGCAGCTCGTGGAAAGATCGCACACTGGTAATACCCCTTATTTTTGTCCGATAGATCAGCGTATAACAGCTGATTTGCAGCTAGATTGAGTTTCAGCCAGTTTACGATCAGAGTCAACACTTCATTGTGACGCATGGTGTAGCGGTGGAGGGCCGTCGGTGATCAATATACGTGTGATAGTACGTGTTTAGTAATGACGTACGTGTTTTTTAAGTATGTGTCTTGTAATGTGTTTTGTACGTGTAATGTGTCCTGTGTTGTTGTAATGTGTTTTGTACGTATTTTGTAGGCCTACGTGTAATTAGTACGTGCTTGTGTAATTAGTACGTGTCTATTTCTGTGTGGTTTCCCTCACGCGCAGAGAGGACACAACGCGTCTTGAGCCCGATTCCAACGCTTCAAGTTTGCAGGGGCAGAGGCAGAGGCAAGACCTGAAGACCTGCGCCTTTCTCGCAAAATTAAATAGATGCGTCGGAATATTTTTTACCGTTGAAGCCCAAATGTTAATGTTTCTCCCAGCAATTGTTTCCGTGACGCACTTTGGCGTGGCTCCCTGCAGCTGGAGGCCGAAAAGATGGTTTATAGCGGACTGCATTTGCTTTGCCTTGAGAGCTTTAGTAGCACTATTAGCGGAATCGTAGGATACGAGTAGCTGATCTGTGGCTATGTGATGGCTAGAGGAATCTGACCAGACTTCACTTACATCGGAATCGCAATGGTTCGAAGTGAATGACGCCTAAAAAGGCTCAGTTTGTGTGCTAGCTGCTTAAATGCGGCAACGGCAAGCCCTGTCATATTTTTTGGTAGAGTAGCGACTTCCTTTCGCACGCGCTCGCTGGCACCTCGAGCCAATGACGCATATATCACCTCAGACAGAGCGCGTCAATAAACTGCTCGATCCATATAAGGAGAAAGTCGTATAGCTTGATTTCGAACAGCATCTGCCAGTGAAAGCGAGTGCGATAGAGAATTTTTAACTTTATTTGAGCCATGATATCTGGGGGGGGGAGGGTTGCGGGAGTAGGGGTACGGGGGTTCGTCCGGGTTCCCCGGCAATGATGATGCTGGATGGGCAGCATTCGCGGACGGGTCCCCTTGACGAGGCTCTTGAAAAATTCGCATGACCGTCGGTGGGCCTTCAGCCCCCATCTTCCCTTGCACTGACGACCTCAAGGAGACTGAACGTCGTTGTTGGTGATCGAGGTGGATGGAAGAGGGGGGGAAAACCCTGCTTGGAAGCTCCGCGCTGAAGTTGTTGACGATGATGGCTCTGCGGAAGGTGTGTCCGTGTTGTGCGGCGGCCGGGCTGATGACGTCACGCGAGCCTTTCATCGCCAAACATGACGGCCAAGCGAGACGAAGTCCTCACCACAATGCACGCAACGAACATCGGCAAGATTCCTGATTAGGCTTTATCAATTATCAGGCACTGTACGACTGACCTATAACTGCTTGCAATACGTGCCGAGACAAAGAGAATGAGATGATTTACGAGATAGTCGGTCCACAAATGGCGACAGCAGACCGGAACAGAGAATTGGCTTGCAGCCCAGAGCTCCCCGGAACAGTCTATAAAAGCGACTGAAGAAGGGGGAGCGGTTGACACTTGCCGAGACGAAGAGACTGAGACCATTCGTGACACACTCAGCCCACAAATGGCGACAGTAGACCGATCGACACACACATCGCAGACAGCGAGGACAGAAACGTAGTCAACGCCGATTTATAAATAGATGTTTATGCTAGTGTTTGCATCGAATTACGATCGTCATCGCACCCCTGCATCCTGGCATTGCCCCGTTTTGTCTGGTGGCCGAGGGGCGGTCCGGCTTTTCGCTTTGTACTCGCAGCAGCATAAGTTTATGTTATAGCTCTCGTACCTGTGTTTATATTCGGCTGTGTTTAGACTCGGCGTACGTAGGCCCACGCTTGTTTCAGCATTCAGCACATATACAGCTGTTTTGATGCATGTTTTTTCTAAATCTGCTCTCCGTCTACACGTTGTTAACAGTAAGATAATATTTTTATTTCGATGCATGACTATTTGGATTTTGACCACATTAAACGATGACTGTTAGTTTGACCCTGATGTTTTTGCTGCTATTGTAGTACAAAAGATGTCCACAAAACTTATGGTGCTTGGGTACGTGACGGGCGCCATTTTTGTTATCATCATTCCTACAATCATCATGTACGTATATCATGTTGGATCTGCATGCCAATCGTATAATTGTTGCAATAAATTTGCTAATGAGTAGAATAGTTATGTAGGAAATGTACAATATTTTAGTGACCTTGTCTGTCGAAAGGGTCTGTGGAAAAGAGCAAATACATGCACAATATGCCTGTGTTGGACATATCAGAGATGCAGTGGCGTGAGTAGCAGATTTGTAAATTTGAAGACAGCGGTTCTGTGCAATACGTGTCTATCAGGTCAAGTAGTCCAGATGGGTGCCCAAGAGATGAAAGTAGGAGAGAACACATTTGAATGAGATGGAAAATTAGTTTTCTTGGTAATATGATTAACGCCAATGGAGGTGCAGAATCTGCTTCGGTGATGAGGACGAGATGAGCGTGGGGAAAGTTTCTAGAGCTCTCACCAATTCTAACAGCAAAGTATGAGGGTCGTTCAGTATATAAGGTTTTTTTTATTTCTTTAAACAAAGAATCCAAGATATACGTTTTGTAGGAAATGTAATTTTGAACATCTTTGGAAAATTGAGTAAAAATGACATTAATAACGTGAAGTCGTGACATTTACGGTACCACATTGGTGTTGAAACTTTGTCCACTTGTTGATAATACTATTTGCAGTCACAAATATATAACAAGAAATGCAGATATACACAGAAATGCATCGAATGCAACATATACAAACGTATACGTGCATAATGAAAAAATATACATAGAATGCAAACATGCATAGAATGAAAACGTGTACAATAGAAGTAAACTATAACTAATTTATTATTTAGTTAGTCATTGTTGGTTGCAACATTGATTTGATTGTCATTATTGGTTGCAACGACCTGCCGGCCAAGTCGTTTCTCGTCGACTAAACTTTTTTGACCTTAAGAAAACTTGTTGCACCGACGAAGTAAGGTTATCAACTTGTAAAGCACTTTTGACTATAACTGGCAGCATTTCAGTGAAAATTTCCGTGGGTTTAAGTCTCTTAGTCCCCAAAAAAACGAATAACTGTACGCTACTTCTTGCGGGACGCAATAGGGGGCACACTCGCCATGTTCATTGTCTACCGGAAGTAGTTTTAATGATGTCATGGTTACAAAATTTTCCGAAGATGTTGAAAATTAAATTTTATACAAAACGTATATCTTGGATTTATTTGTTTTCAAAAATAAAAAAAATTGCAGCGGATAGTACCCTATATACTGAACGACAATTGTTAACAAATCACAGTAATGGCATTAATTTTAATATATCTTTAAATCCATTCAGTGCACGTCTCGACCCTACCAAATTACTGAAACTTAAAGATCGTTCAATTGTGAGATGCTACTTACTTAACCGATTCACTTGGGGCTGAATGTGTATGTATATATATTGCACTTGTAACGCACCAAAAATATGTCATGCAGATGGAGATGGAAAAACATCATTTGCTTCAATCGGGAATTTAAGTGCGGGAATTTAATTCTGACGCTGAATACACCATCTGCCTCATTTATGTTTTATTTCATTGCCATTGCTCGTGGACATTGTTCTTACGTTCTTACCTTTTCTTGTGTGACTTCATTTGAAAGTCAGCCGTGTCGGTTTCTGATTGGTCCGTGCTATTGCTAGATGTTAGGAGAGCCATTGTAAAGCATGTAAGGATGCCAGTCGATTTCCTCTGTTGTACAGGTCAGACGTAGAGTTCTGCCTCGTGCTTTTATTAAACCACGTGATGGCTGAAAGGAACGGGGAACAGCAGGATTCCTGTTCAACTTTCTAGCCGCTTAATTATTCTGAGTAGAATTTGTGTACCTTGTGGTGATTTTAAAATGCTAGCCAGGCGAATATCACTTTTCTGCAGTCCAAAGGCTTTTCTCCCGTGTGGAAAGTAATTTATAGCGATTGATTCTGTAAACCCGGATGTGTTGTTTCAGTGGGCGTTGAACCACTAACCTGTAAAAAGTATTTGGAGGGTAGTTGTAATTGTTCAATAATTGTTGCACTGGTTTTGTTGAGACATTTTTTCTTGCTTGTTGAGCGTAAATGCTTTGCGCTTATTAATTTATTTGGTTTAATTCTGACGCTTTGCATGTGATTCATTGCATAGCGTCACGTTCTTGGCCAACATTGCAGGACACGGAGCAGCTTCTCAGCCACCTCGCCTCCCCCACCGTCGGGTCCCCGGACACACACATTGAAAATAATTCTCAGGCATTTAAAAATATATAACACACAGAAAGATAATACACATTTTAAAGGTCCTAAGCAACAAACATGCAGACACCCTGTAAATATTTGGCCCCACAAGCCCACTTAATCATATTAATATTAATAATTTAATAATTACTCTCACTAAAAATAAGGAGCTTAAGGGTGAAACGAAAAGCAAACTCTTGGCATTAACCAAACTCTTCAGTGTATATAGACAGGGTAAGTTGGCCAATTATGTTAAAGGCATCATATCACATTCTCCTCGAAAGAAGAAGATTGATGAAGAGGATTTTTACATTGGAAGTTTCTCTGACCGTTGCCAAGGAATAATAATTTATTGTTGTCAACAGATACATAAAAACAAAAAATTAATCTGATTGCATCGATTTGTCCATATCAATTCCCTGCACTCTTCCACTGACTGAGAGAAATAACATTTTATCCTGCGGGGTCCAGTCCATGATCAAAGTGCAGTGATGGGAACAACCCAGGATATCGGCGCTTAACTGACAGCGCAACATTAGTAGGCCTATATTACTAGGCTATTGATCGGGTTTTCATGCAGCCCGCATTGTTATTCACAATTATTGTGATTATAACGCTCTCCTAGCGAGCGCTGCCCATTGGCAGAGGCTATGGGCGGCATAGCCTCTGATGATAACTATCCCAGATCACCTGAAGCCTAGCCGTGAATAGCATCTCGCTACCTATAAGGTTGCGAGACCCGCAAAAATAACGCACTAGTGGCCACAGTTCATTTGATTTCCGCCGGAAATAGAATGATTACATGTAAAAAAAACTGACCTTCACGCAGCTTAAATATAACTTAGGGAATTCTCGTGTCATTTTTGCTTTAAAACACTAAGAAATAAAACCTATTCTGCTTTTATACGTCTTTATCGATGGAAAGAAATTTCATATCTAAGTGGTATATTTATTATCTTATTTATTTGTAATTTTATAACAATCTTTTGTATACTGCATGATTTTAACTTTCATTTCAATTCAAGGTCAAGGTCAAAAGGTTAGAGATAAGATCAGGGTAGGGTCAAGGTCTAATTTATCTTTTAACTCAAAAAGACTTGAAACCAAACAGTAAATTTTATTTTGCTTTGCCGCTGAAGGGGGCCCCAAGGGGAATATTCGATCGTGAGAACTAATATAACTATCTAACTATCACCGAACTATCTAACCTGCCTAAACGTTCTATTAGGGGTTTTACTAGACTGGGAAAACTTTTGGGATGGGTTTGTAGACTTTAAATCCACTTTTAACAACTTGGATTTTCGGCCCTTTGTTTACTTTCTAAAGGATGCTAACCATAATGCTACTGTGTGTACTGGTGGCGCAAGGGGGCGAATTCGGCGACAGATCGCCGATCAGTCGACCGTATTCGAACCTCTCTCATGCCCCAGTACCAGGGGGGCTACTTTGTGGGTGGGAGGGACTGCTTGCCGAGTGTTTTGAGGCTCAGCCGGCGCTGCATCGACCCTACACGCTGGACAACGGTCATGTGTGGCCATGCCCTGAACT
>JAQIWG010008998.1:0-10986 GCA_034695025.1 Chamaedrilus cognettii | reverse complement strand
AGCCCTCTAGTCAACAGCTCCCTTCGCTTGGTAAAGGCATCCCTTGCCATTCCTATCCTCGTCCTGATTTCTGCGTCTCACCTCCCATCCTCCGGAATCCAAGCTCCCAGATATTTGAACTTGCTGACTTGCTCAACTTCCTTTCCTTCTATGACTTTTATATTGAAAATGCAAAAAAATACACACAAGCAATATAGTCTGAGTAAAAATTCACAACAGCAGCAAAAACATAATAGGGCTTCTTCATATAGTTTTTCATAATTATTTGCCACAAATTTCTTCACTTTCCAAATGTCATCGTTATTAGAAGTCCTATTCACAGAGTTAGCAAGTATTACTAGTATTCTAGTTAACTAGTAGTCGTCCTGCAGCAGTCTACCTATTTCCTTGGCGACACTGTTCAGCTTGTCGGGGGATCGACTGACTAGCACAATGTTGAGTCCGGTGCCGGCCAGAGCCTCGGCGTAGGCCTTCCCGATACCATCTGTCGATCCAGTCACGACTGAAACACAAACGCTTCTATGCTGAAACTTATTCAATGTAGTTGAATAGCGATTTAATCGACTAGGCCTATAAAGACAGAAAGAAAGAAAAAGAAAGAATAACATAGTTTTATTCTATTTGCACTACCGCATATAAGATTTTTTCTTGCACTACATAAGTTTACGTCGCTAAATCACAATTTAAATTTTATGCAGAAACATGACCGAAATGGTCAAATACGCTATTTCTTGCGGAGAGGCTAAATAATTAAAAATATGAAACAAACACAAAAGCACGATTTTTATCATTTATTAACGCAACTGCGCTTTCTAAGGTCCTTAATGATTAACACTGATAAATGCAGTGCCCATTAAACTGTCGCCTCATCCACGCCAGCCCATTATATCAACCTCCCACCCCATTCTCCCATGTAGACCCCTGCTCATCCTCCACTCACCGGCCCAGGCGCCGAACGCCTTGAAGTCGACGCCCAGTCCGAGCGCGCGCGCAAGGACGAACTCCCTCACGCCCCTCCAGACGGTGCGCGCCGCGAGCAGGGCAAGGTAGAGCGCGGTCAGAGCCCCCAGCACTGCCAGGCAGTCCCGCCGCTCGCCACCCAGCCATCCCACAAAACGCTCCCAGATCTCCGCCATCTTGAATTTCTAGGGAAAGACCGGTTGACAATTAGAGAGATACCAGTTGACAACGAATGAAAAAACTCTTAAATGACCCTCAAGGAAGCTATTGGCGGATTATGACCCAGATTTGGTCTTCTGGTATGAATATCATGGGTCAAAGCACCGATAGCTACGAACCGTACTGCATGCATTGGCAGGCCTGTGTGGCAGGCTAGCAGCGCTGATTTCAGGGCTGCATTGTAGTTCAATTATCTAGCGGTAATCAGTCATGCGCGCGGTCGTGTGTTAAAGATCCGGCGGCTGCCAAAGTGTTGGAGTTGAACAAACCATTCACGTAGTCTCGCTCGACTCAGGCATAAATCAGTACCAAGCCTAAAGACGAGGCCTCGTGCATAATAATGTCCTTGGAAGATTGACAAAGCGTTTCTAACAAATACAGGATTGATAGCCATATTGTAAAATAAGCTTAATTAAATCCATGCATTGGCGAAGCGAGGATTTCGGCAATGTTGGCTATAACTGGGGCACTCCACTATGACTTGTGAAGAAGATGATGAGGAGGAGATCGATGAGGCGTCGATGTCGCCGTGTGTTATGTCAAAGCCGACGATGGCCACGGAAGAGTCGCGGATGAAGGATGGAATGAGACTGCGGAACCTCAATGCGGAAGAAGAAGAAAAAGAAGAAGAAGAAGAAGAAGGGGGAGGACGGGGGTGAATTTTGACCTCTCGAGAAAAAAATTGATGTACGGGCCTATATTATCACTTTGTTACATTCTCATTGTGGCTAATCGAGCCTTATCGGCCTACCCAGCCGTCAACACAGCTATATGCTATGAAGATTGTAGGCCTACGTAGCTGCGGTAGCTCACATTGATGTTTGCGTGGCCTAGAAATTATCATTAATGCGGGCCTTTTCATGAATGGATCGAGCTAGAGAAAATAGGCCTATCCTAACCCTCCAAAATTAAATCTAATTTTTAGCCCCTCCTCAGATCTTCAATAGGCCTACAAAATGAGAATCAATTATTAATTGTTCATTTCGGCTCGAAAGAAGTGGATCCACTCAATACTGGCATATGCCCCTCCCCCCCTCCTCTCATTTTCCGAGATCCGCCATGCAATCCCGCCTTTGGCCTACATGTATATGGTTATTAGAATAATGTTGTTGCATGCCGTTCACCATTAAAATAATCTTCGTGAAACGCGTTCCCGGTTCGATCAAAATAGCCTCGAAAGGTTACAGATCTAGGCCCCTGTAGGCCTACAGTACCGGCAGCGCAATAGACACGCGGACACAATAACGGGCTATTGCACGGCGGTATAACTTGCTCGAATTATCAATGCTATCGGCTAATAGTCTAGAGGATAAGCGCGGCATGAATTATATAATAGAGCAACAGCGATAGCGCAATAGATCAAATTAAGCACTACACGTAAAATGTACAATATAGTAGTGCGATTGTATACATAGGTAGCCTAACTAGCCCAGCGTCCGTCTTGGATCAATTACAGTGATTTAAATTAACTCGGAGGTCACGTCTTCACTCTAATAGAATGCGGTATAAATAGCTATAGCCAGTGCATGGCCAGTGCTAATCAGTTTGTCAAAACTATATAATGTAGGCCAAAGTTCGAAAACTAGGCTAACTAAGCTGTGGAGCAAATTAAAGACTCATGCCCGCGCGCAACATTCTGTGAATTAAAGTCGTGGAGATGGGGGAACAACGGTGGGCAGTTGACGACGGATACCCCCCCGGTAAGGTGGACCTATCAATACCATTTCATTTGACTATACAGCAATTTTTTTTTTAAACATGCAAGTAAGCTAATTATATGAACACGTCATACAACTTACAAAATAGATCTCGCTGAGGGTCAGGTTGGTGTTAAACCGAGTAATTATCATGTGGAAAAAGTTTAGCACATCTCTCGCGATGAGTTACCCTATGATTAATATGTAGGCCTACGTGATCATGAACAGAACTGTAGTCAGATCATTAGCCGCTGCCCTACTGTAATTAGGCCTACAGTAACTATCATTCGATAGACACAGAAATTTAACTGCGCAGGAAAAAAATTGAAGAGCGAGTTGAAGTTAATGAGCGACTTCCACACTGAGGTCCTGAAGTCACTCAAGCCCAGACTGATAAGGCACGTCAACCCAGTCAACCTCCTGCTCGACGCCATGATCGCCAACAAATCCCTCACCCCCGCTGACCTCGACCAGGTCCAGTGATGCCACTGCTAGCGATATATATCCCTAGATTTAGGGATATTTGGGGGATCTAATTTTCAACGCAATTCCCAAATATCTGGGGATGTTTTTTTATAAAATGGTCCATTTTATAATGGGAGCTGGGGATATTTTTTCAAAAAATGTTATCTATGAATATTTTTTGCAGAGATACCCAGAATCTAAGGACACTCCGTTGTAGTTCAATGGTATCGCTTGTCAGATCCAGTCAGTGGGGGAGTCGTGGAAGAGGAGAATAAGGATGATGATCAAGTGTCTCAAGCGGCGGCCCGACTCTGCGTTCATTGGGTTCATCGAGGCGCTGCTGCTGACGGATCAGGAGCACGTGGCGAGAGCGCTGCTTGAGCAGGGTAGGTCACACAAGACTAGTGTCCTTCACCTTAACGATTAAGCCTGTGGCTGTATTGCATGAGTTTAGAGTGTGTTTGTACTATCGCAGGTGACAAACACTTGTTGTCTGACAGCCTGTCATAATGATACTGAAACTCATAAAGAGACAGTAAGAGCTAAAAAAAAGTGAGAAAAGGCGTGAAAATGTTTAAATTTCCTAAATATTTGCGACCGGAGGTGAATTAAATTTGAGACAGTATTACAATATTCCACAATAGTAATTCAGTGAAACATGTAAGATAATAAAAGAAAAGGTTAGAGATTACTTGCGCCCGCATAACTTTAGGCTTACAGACACTGTGAGATGAGATGAAGAGCTACTGCTTATAGTTTTAGTCGGCTGCAGGCGGCAGCGCATGTCAACTGTGGTTTGTGCGCAAAGCAACAATGCTGCTGTCTCGTTTGTTGCTGCGTATACTTCTTGCCGCAGGCCCTCAAAAATAGCTTGGAGTGTCCCTTTAATTATTTAGAGTCTTCATTGCATGTCTCGGGAATATCAAGAAGCCGAACATGTGACAACGCCTACTCCTAGATCAATTTGCATTTAATTGATTAAAGGCTATACGGTATGTCTGCAATAATGTGTAAGATTTACATGCATACTGTGAATACAAAAATGCTTGTATAGTCTTTGGCTCAAGTAGTTACATCGGCGAAACTGATGGCAAATGTGTCAAATTGATTGCTTCTTACAACTTGCTGGAACATGATCAGCAGCTAACCGCCAAACCATAGATGCCATAGTGTAGGCTATATCATTATATATATAAATCTTTTATTCATCATCAAGGCTGAACACAATAAAGAAAAAAAAACTTAAATAAACATGCAGTTAAAGTACAAGCTAAATTAAGGTTATGCTTGTGCGCAAGTGTGAACAGATTCGTGTGCCTGAGCTTGAACAAAACTAATGATCATAGATTTTGTTTTATCTAGGCATAATGTATGCAAAGGTATGTCACGTGAGGACTTTCGTGTTCTGTGAAGTGTTTGCTGCTGGAATATGAAATGAAAAAATACAATGCTCATAATTATTTAATTGGTCAGATGATAATTATTATCGCTGCAATTAGCGAGTGTTTTCCCTGGGATCTGCCGTTTGAGCGTCAAGTGCGTTAATCGGCCTTATAAAACATGTTTACTCATGTTGTAACAAGTGTACCTAGTACTTGATGGAAGTGCTTGATATCAGACCTATTTATGATTTCTCCTGGAATTAGCCCTGAAAGATGTGATATCGATTAAGTAGAATAAATCTTGATCTTAGACTAGGCCCATTTTACTGACCAATCAGAGTGTATCAATACTGCAGTCAGGCAGGTGATTGCTGTGAGATGAATTCTTATTAATCTGCTTAATAATTGTTGAAGCTTAGGCCTGAACACGGAGATTTTCAGTATGCCTAAACAGATTCATGGATCTGATGAAATTGTAGCCATCAGCGTAATTGCCACTAGGTCGCGATTGTTTCAACTGTATGTTTTTGCTCATGTCTGGTGAATAAATAAAAAATATAGAAGAAACACACCGATTTATCAATTAAAGGGGACCGATCCCTGATAAACTTGCAGAAAAGGAAGCTTGAAACTGCTTGAACATGTGTCTCGCTTTAATAGAGTGTTTGTTGTCGGCCCGGCTCTGTATCCAAAACGAAACTAACAGAAACGCGTTGTCCCATCAAAATTCTGCTTGATCACAAGACCTGTGGAACTGTGATTATGAATGTGAAGGCCTACAGCTAACTAGGCAACCACTTGCGGGCAGCAGCTGTAAGATAATTCTGCTGTGCCTGTTATTGGTGAGTTAGGTGCAGGGGATTTTTTTTAGAAATTTTCACTGCTGGGGAAAGTTTGAAAAGGGCATTTTTTGCGCGTAATTTTAAGGCAATAGATTTTAATTATTTGAAGCAGTCAAAATAAGGCAATTAACATTTTTACAGAAGTTTTGCACTGAGTATTGCACAGTCAGACATGTTATCCAGTTCAACAAAAAACTAGTAAAGGCCTGAATCAACTTAAAAGTTGCAAAAAAACTAGAAAAAATTGTCAGTCATTCTAAAAAATATCTTAACGAAATCTCTTTGTGAGTAATTGTCTACACTGGGCTCACGTTTTCGTTCTCGTCTACATAAGAAAATGTACCAATGGTCTCTAAATTCAATGGTGAGACGAAGCGAAGAGCAAAATCACTGGTGGGGAAAAGGGCAAAATCACTGGTGGGAAAAAGGGTAAGGACTGGTGGGGAATTTGAGAGGGCTGGTGGGGAATTTCCCCACCAGTTAACATGTTAAAAAATGCCCTGGTTAGGTGACAAGTGATTAAATGCAGATCTTGTGTGATCCTCTGAGTTCTGAGTATCAGTCCAATTAAAGTTAACGACCTGTGGCTCATAGGCCTACAGCCTACTCCTGCAATTTTATAATACGGTCACGAATTTGAAATTGACGCGATACATTGTCGTGACCGTATTATGAAATTGCAGGAGTTGGCTGTAGGCCTATGAGCATGTAGGCCTATGAGCCACAGGCCGTTCACTTTAATTGGACTGAAATTCATGAAATTGAAATTGACACTACATTGTGCCAAATTGTTGCATCCGTTGCTCGCTGGGCAAAAGCATCTTAGCCCTTTTAATTTCATTGATTTTTCCAACTGCGTCAGGGACGCTATGAGGTGTTTTTCTTTTGTAGAGTTTGCGTGGGCGTAAAAATCTTCAGCCGCTCCTACATGTCATGTGCATGTAGGCCTACTTGTATAGAGCGGCACTGTGTGTGGCGCACTGGTACAGTTTATGGTTACAAGGCCAAACAACAGTTTTTACCGATGTTTGATATCTTTGGTCCAGATTTGCCGATGTTGTTTGTATTAGGCCTATAGAATAAATATCAGAACAAGGAATCCAATAATTCCCCGCAGTGCAAAATTATATTTACCATCTTAAATTATTGATTCAAGTAGGATGCAGGGTGGACCACCTATAGGCCTAACCATCATACCTATATACGTTGTTGTCTGATGTTTAAATATGTAGAAAAAAGTCCTGTACAATTAATGGAGATCGTAAGACAATCATTACATTGTTCCTATACATGACACTGTAGACGCCCTCAAGTCATTCTCCCAACAATTATTATACCATGACGTGTCAAAAACATTATTTGCCTTTTGGAAGTGGCCTAGCCTACCTGAATTATTATTCATGGTCTAGATGAACAGCCCCTAATCCTCAATCAAATTTGATCTAAAATACATTGCCGGTTCGGGCATTGATTAGTTGACAATTATTTATGCGTAATGAAAAAATACAAGCACATAATGTCACAAAAAATATCAACAGGATTTCAAAGCGCCAACGAACAATGTCTATCCATGGTCTAAGAGGTTTTAATTAAAAGATTAAATTAATTAATTCAAATTCAAGCTGCCGCAGGCAGTCCCCTGAACCATGGAACTCGAACTAAGCCTACAGATTATGACTTAAGTTTTGCTAGACTTTTGGATGCCAGCTGTATTAGATATTTTTTCTTATATTTAGTAATCTATTTAAATTTGGTTCTGTTATTAATCTATAAATGCATGTATAGGTATGTATGTATCCCGTTTTTATTCTGCATGTGTGATGTTGGTATAGACTATAATATAAACTTTTATGATGTTATTTTTCAAATCAGAATCGTTTATTTCTGTCTCCAGGCTTTGCCATTGGTGTTCGAATCGATATCATTCCCATGCGCACACCGGGTGACGACGACGGCTCAGACACGACCATTGTGCAGACTTCTGACATGAAGGCGACCATCGACGAACTCGTGCAGAAAGGTCTGCAAGGAATGAGGGAGGCACGCCTCAGTAACATCGCTGACGTCACAGGCCCAGGCGCCATAAACGAGGCGCGCCTGAGACAAAGCGCTGACGTCACAGGCCTAGACGCCATCAGGCTCGAGAGCTTCAACAAGATACAGCAGCTTCTCGCCAGTTTTGGTCGTCTGATCATCGACGTCAAGGAAGGCAGTATACTGCTGGTGGTGGCTTGTCGTAGCGTGGCCTCCCTCTGGGACCTACTGGCCGTCGTCAGGTCCGAAGAGCTGAGGGAGGCCTGTCGGGAGGCCCTGCTGCCTCCCGAGTGGAGGGAGAGCTTGGAGGTGGAGGTTACCGTGGACGCCAGGGAGTTTGAGCTCTGTTGGGAGCTGATGCTCAGATTCGACCCTGCCTCCCGAGACGACAGGGTAGCGTGATGCTGACTGGTTTGGGTTTATTATATAGTGTTTATTTGATGCGAGTTATTTATCAATCTGTTGTCAGTTTGATTCTTCGCAGGATTGCTGTTGCGCAAAGATCTATTGAATGAATGAGATTTTACTACAAAATTGCACTTTTTGTGTAGGCATATGCGCAACAGTGCAAGGTAGAATGCAAGATTGTCATGACCATGATTTCAATAGTGAGTTTGTATGCATGTATGTATGTATACTGGACTGTTTGTAGCACACCAAAAATATGTCATACAAATGGAGATTAAAAAAACATCATTCGCTTGAATCGTGGGTGCGGAGTAGTTTGCTTGCAGTGGTATAATGTTTAATGGGCTATAAATAATTGCGAATTTGCTTCCAGTGGTCTACTGTTATGATTAATGGGCTACCAAAAATCAGATAGTACTGATTAATAATATTTGCAGATCACTCAAGTATTGCACGCTGATGTAATCAGGCCCATCCTTCACGCGGCCTTGGCATTGACTGAGAGGCAGGCGCCGGGCGGCGTGAAACGCCTGGCCAGCGTCTGCAGCCAATGGAAAAATGAGATTATTTACAGCAACAAGTTTAAACGAGAGTACAAGCGCTTCATCGAATGTAAGTGACAGCCGGAGTCATAACAATTGACCTTTGCCCTATGTTATTGGCATTAATCCGATTTGTAGAATATTTTGTCAGCATCCTGTTAGGCCAGCGTAGCAAATTATGATTCATTTGAAGAGAGTCGCTTTCGTAGCTATATTTAGCGACAGCCTTTAGTGGAGCGTTTCAATGACAAAAATTATAAAGTCATTTAGTTTTAATTGCGTAGGACCATTATAATCGTTTCTTTATTTCGCCACTAAGGCAGACATGGTGACAAACATAAACACACAGCATACAAACGCGCAGAAGCATCGAAATTGCTCTGACAAAATTGAAATCGATGATTCAAAATGGGTCCACATTTTACGCTTAATGGACAACCAACTATCTGCGGGTACAATATTATACTTCAGCATTACAGCATAACTATGATGATGCTGGGGATATTAATGCTGCATAGGCCTTGGCCTAAAGGCTTGTCTGATGCTGTGACAACAATATTTTGGTTTAGCAACACATGTACAGAAATGTGTGCTTAAATGCGCATAATCATTCACAGATAACATGAAATATTTTCGTGCATGTTGTTTTGGCGAATGTCGTGAATAGGTAAAATTTGCAAAAATTATATGCAGCGAAAATAAAGCTGCCTAAGCTACTATAATGGGCAGTCCTAAAAAAGCGGAAATTATGTGCAGCAAAATTTCTGAGAGGCAAAATCGCCAAAATAGCATGCAGAAAAATGTATTGTTTTACAGTAGTTATCGCAATAGGGAACATTGTGTTGCATTTACACCAGCCAAAAACTCCATGGTTAGAGATACATTGGCTAAGGGATGAAGTAGACTGATAAATTGAACATTTATGTGCGACACGAAAAATAATGAGTTATTATTCATGACTCGTAAAGTTGATACTCATCCCAAAATTCAAACCTTCTTTTGCTTCAGCCTCATATCGGCCGTACATTCGAACCCCAGTTCTCCTCCAGACAAAGATCGACTCAGGCTCAGACAAACCCATCGTTGGTGTGTGCATCATGTCTCGTCTGCTACACATTGCTCGCTCGGACAGTTCCCAAATCGAGATATACTGCATCCCCGACATCAGTCACATGCACAAGACCTCTGATCTCACGACTACTCCCGACCACGAACTGAGCGGACACATTGATGTGGCCGACAAATTTGAAATGCCGTTCAACATGGCGTCGTGTGAGAAACTGCATCGTCTGTACGTGACCGACTTCACGCGAGGGAAAGGCTGCGTCTGGCGAGTCGATCCTGACGTTGGAATCTTTGAGAAAGTTGTAGCCATGGAGCAAACATTCCCTGGCAGTTCCAGGATCAAAAGATGGAACGCAGTCGTGACGAAGTTTGCGGAGGATATCGGGAGACCGTTTGGTATTAACGTGACGCGGGATGACCACGTCGTGGTCGTGTGCGAGCCGACTACAAGTAAATCATCGCCATGCGTCCTTATTTATTCCCCCGGGGAATACTCGTCGGATGTGGGGTTGTTGATTCGAACGGTTCCGCTGTCGTCTGACGATCTTGATGCGCCCAGACAAGCGCTCTACACGCGTCCGCATCGACTGGCCCTCATCCACGGCTATCTGGGCGCGCTAAACCGCGTTTGTGAACTCACGGAGACTGGTCGCATCCTTTGTTGCTACGGATCGATGAAGGGGTCTGCGTTTAACCAGATCCACTGGCCTGCGGCTCTTGTGTCTGATTCCCAAGGTCGCTTGCTGGTCGGAGATCGCGAAAACCATCGCGTGCATCTGCTAGATAAGGACTTTCGTTTGATTCGTCATCTGGTCACAGTGGACCACGACTTGGCGCATCCAAGGCGGCTGTGTCTGGATAGCGAGAATGGGACGCTGTATGTGGGACAAACAAACAAGGAGGTGCGAGTGATTCGGGTCGCGTATCCAGTATGCCAAGGCAAGCAGCCTCCGCAATCTCCCATCGGCACTAACTGCTTCGTGTAAGATACAGGCGTTTTTTTGTCTTAATTTAAATATAATTTTATCGTCTGACTTTGTACTTCGTTTCTAGATACTGTGATTTAGATATTAAAGAATCATTTGAGTTCATGAATAAGCTATTGCATTATAGTCTGGACAGATGTTAATTATAGGCGAGGCCTAAATAGCACAACCTCTGAACTGGCACTGAAATCTCATGAATTCTGCTCCAATTTGATATTATTGTATTCTTTTTGGGATATTCTTTATAAGGTAGCTTAGGTAGAATATAAGCCTACTAAGCCGTGATGTTTTGTGTAAATGAATTTACGTTTGCGCTTTTAGAATTTCAAATCGTTATTCTATTGAACTACAAGCAACGACTTCGCTCAATGCTGGTTTACGATCTG
>JAQIWG010008997.1:0-10986 GCA_034695025.1 Chamaedrilus cognettii | reverse complement strand
TGACGCTCGTAGAAGCACCCTCAAGCAAGCATGATCGCTGAACACACACAAGCTGAACATGCGTGTTCACTGTTCAGCGAACAACGTGTTCCCGGATTATGCGTGTTCGCTGAACACGCATGATGTCTAAACTTCGTCGCACAGCGCGCTTGTATTACATTTTTCCATTCGTGTTCCGAGTTGTCTTTCCACCAACCACAATGCCTATGACATATAACCACCATATGGTAGTTATATGTCATAACGTCTCAGAGATAGCACAGAAGCTTTTCACGATGTTGGTAGAGGGTTAAAATGGGTTCCAAAATACCCACGATTGTTCACAATGTCATGCCACTACTCCATACAACGTTAACGACACAATTGAAACCATTAGAATCGCGTATGTATATACTTATAGTAGATGAATTGTGCCGGTGCCGTGACAACTATGAAATCATGGGTACGGACCCCTCAGCAAGGCTGCTAAATACACAAATGTAGCTAGCCGATAGTCATCATCAAGAATAATTTGTTATTCTGATTGGCAACAGGAAGGGCATACGCCGTAAAAATAAACTAGCTCCAATATATGCGTATAACCTGTGTTGACATTGACGTCGTTACTGGCATGACTGTAGTGCATTATATGTAAAATGGACGTCAAAAACGATTACTATTTATACTATACTAGCAGCCCCTGCCGGTGCCCCGCGAACCCTTTTCCCGTAGCCCATAAGACCGCAGCCCTTCTTCTGCAGCCCATAAGACCCACAGCCATTCCAAGGCTGATGGTCGAAAACAAACTCTCTGCGCAAGGCCTATAGCTTCTCTAACGATCTTCGCGACGTCATAGTCACTAGGAAGCGCCATGAGGGCGCACACGGACAACACGCATCAACGGGGATCGCACGGTACTGCGTAAATTAGTTTTTAGATTAATACAAGTTCCGCAAACTTTGCATAAATATTTTAAATTGATGATTATTTGGGTGGTCAAAATGTTGGCGCTCTCGGAAGAAAACTAATAGTTACACGTATTGTAGCGCCAGCGCTACTGTGCAACCCCTGCGCCTTCCCCTTCCTTCCCCTCTTTTCCCCCCCCCCTTTTTCCTGCTCAGACTTTGGACCCCCCATTACGAGCGGACTATTGAACGAAGATTGCGCTCGTCACCCTGCCTCTCTGTGACATTATTAAATAAGACTTTGAACGATGTTAGGCCTGGCCTAGGTTAGACGGACCTATGACATGATTATAGACTACAAGGAAATCTGCATTTCTAGGTTATACAGATTTCCTCGGTACATTGATACTTGCCTTTATGTTGGTTGGGGACGGTTTATGAGCCGATATGGCGGTTTTTGTTATTTTATTAAGTGACAATTGTGTAGGCAGTGCAGTGGGTTTTTGTATTGTGTGTTTTATAGCCTACACTGGGTATAGCCTACACGCACGATTTTCTATAATTCCAAGAGCGGTGGTGCAAGTAGGTACCGCTCTAGTTTATTTGAGTTTTTGGAGCATTAGTAATCTCTAGGTACATTCGTGAAAGTGCGTGGGCGAGTGACGTTGCCTGGCCTGAGTAGCTAGTGACGTTTGGACTTTGATCGTGGAGCCGCTGGGCTTAGATGGCCAGTGGCCTACGGCCTTTGATGTTTGCGCGGCTGCTAGGCCTAGGTAGATGTGACGTCGAGGTTTTGAACAGTGGGCTCTGGGCATTTGCACGGTAGTTTTTGAACGAGTGACATCTCTTGCGGACAGAATTAGGATTAGTGCAGCGTGGCGGACGCAAGTAGCGGGTATAGGCTTCTGACTGGACTCTTCGGACTCACGGTCAGTGCGGAGGTTAAGGTAGCCTAAGATTTACACTTATTCTAAGACTCAATAAGTAGATTTGTGTAATTTAGCGACATTCTCGACGCTATCAAGAACGATAGCTATTGTTTCGTTAAATTCAGTGAGTAATTGTAACCAATGTAAAACCACCTCCCACCGGTACCACCCACCGGCAACCACCGGCTGCTCCCACAAGGTCCCACCGGTAGCTATCACTACTGCCCGCGGTCCCCGCGTTACCCGCGGTCCCCGCATTGCCCGCAGTCCCCGCGGCAACCGCTGGTATCTCTTACCGACAGCGTTCACCACCTCCCACCGGTACTACCCACCGGCAACCACCGGCCGCTCCCACCGGTTTCCACCGGCTACCACCGGTTACCCGCGGTCCCCGCTTTATCCGCGGTCCCCGCGCTACCCGCGGTCCCCGCGGTAACCGCTGGTATCTCCCACGGACGACGTTCACCACCTCCCACCAGTACCACCCACCGGCAACCACCGGATGCTCCCACAGGGTCCCACCGGTAGCCACCACCGCTACCCGCGGTCCCCGCGGTACCCGCGGTCCCCACATTACCCGCGGTCCCCGCATTACCCGCGGTGCCCGCGCTACCCGCGGTCCCCGCATTACCCGCGGTCCCCGCATTACCCGCGGTCCCCGCGTTACCCGCGGTACCCGCGCTATCCGCGGTCCCCGCGCTACCCGCGGTACCCGCGTACCCGCGGTACCCGCATTACCCGCGGTCCCCGCATTACCCGCGGTCTCCGCGTTACCCGCGGTCCCCGCGTCACCCACGGTCCCCACATTACCCGCGGTCCCCGCGTTACCCGCGGTCCCCGCGCTACCCGCGGTCCCCGCGGTACCCGCGGTCCCCGCGCTACCCGCGGTCCCCGCGTCAACCGCTGGTATCTCTCACGGACAGCGTTCACCACCTCCCACCGGTACCACCCACCGGCGACCACCGGCCGCTCCCACCGGTTTCCACCGGCTACAGCCGGTTACCCGCGGTCCCCGCGTTCCCCGCGGTACCCGCGTTTCCCGCGGTCCCCGCGTTACCCGCGGTCTCCGCGTCACCCGCGGTCCCCGCGTTACCCGCGGTCCCCGCGCTACCCGCGGTCCCCGCGGCAACCACTGGTATCTCTCACGGACAGCGTTCACCACCTCCCACCGGTACCACCCACTGGCGACCACCGGCCGCTCCCACCGGTTTCCATCGGCTACCACCGGTTACCCGCGGTCCCCGCGTTCCCCGCGGTCGTCGCGTTACCCGCGGTCCCCGCGCTACCCGCGGTCCCCGCGACAACCACTGGCACCACCCACGGCCAACGTTCACTACCTCCCACCGGTACCACCCATCGCCAGCCACCGGCCGCTTCCACCGGCACCTCCCGCCGGCTACCACCAGCTACCCGCGGTCCCCGCGGCAACCACCGGCACCTCTCACCGGCTCTCACGGGTAGCTACCACCAGCTACCCGCGGTACAAGCGTTACCCGCGGCCCCCACGGCTCCCACCGGTAGATACTGCCAGCTACCCGCGGTCCCCGCGTTACCCGCGGTCCCCGCGCTACCCGCGGTTCCCGCGGCAACCACCGGCCGCTTCCACCGATTTTTACCGGTAGCTACCACCAGCCACCCGCAGTCCCCGCGCTACCCTCGGGCCCCGCGTTACCCGCAGTCCCCGCGTTACCCGCGGTCCCCGCGTTACCCGCGTTACCCGCGTTACCCGCGGTCCCCGCGTTACCCGCGGTCCCCGCGCTACCCGCGGTCCCCGCGGCAACCACTGGCAGCTCCCACCGGCAGTTGCCACGGGCAGCCTCCTCAGACATAGTGAGCGTTCGCGCGAGAGTAATGTAGTCGGGCGAAATATGGTGTGACGGCATCCTGACAAGAGCCGTGACTAAGAGAAGAGGGAAAAAGGGTAACTGAAGGACGGGAATGGAGTCCCCAACCACTCCGGCGAGCGCGGCGTCGCTCAGCCCGCGGGCCCGCCGGCCTCCACACGACTGTGTGGAAGTGTCCCCTGGTGACGCGCCCAGGATGAGCATGGACACTAGCGTCAACCCCTTACAGCGCGCGACCGCCCCGTCCCTCTCGGTCGTCCCCGTCACGGGTAGTGATAGTGGAAACGGTGGTAGACAAACCGAAGGGGGACGGGCCGGCTACAGTATAATATATGAAACACCAAAGTAGCCCGGTTTTATTGGCACACAGTGTATATTGTTTACGAAGCTCGTAGCTGCAAGGCCAACTACATTACACAGACTCAGGTTTCGCCTAGACACAATCAGCAATCGACCATTTGAAGAAACAGGATAGGGGCCAATGCATTTGACAATTAATCAGAGATAGTCTTTGATAGTAAATCTGACCATGTGGGGTTCATTGAACAAGGTTTAAATTCAGAGGTTGGAAGGTTTGAGTTGATGACCTTCATCTGAACTGAATTATTGGAGACTTGACCATATTAGCCTACAATCATTTGTAGTGCTATTTGCCCTCAAATTATATCTGAGTACACACCTATAAGCATTTTGATTTTTATGCGCGGCACTGTTAAATATTTTGAATCTATTTGTTCCTGCATAAAGTCAGGGTTTAGTCACTTTTTTATTAATTTTTTTATTTTGACTATTGTATTCATTATGAATGCATTTATTTGTAATATTATGATAATGTGATAATTGATTTAGGTTACTCGGTATTTTGCGACGATAAAGCTTATTTATTTTTCCAGGATTTCGTGTTCTTTTATTGTAGTCATGTTTCACTTGTAAATCATGACATTCGTTACTATTCTATCATGAAATTAATTTTGTCTCAATTTATATCTTGTGGGTAGGCTAAGGCGTATGCCTTTTATTATAGATTTTTTATTTTAGCTGAAACTTGTGCAACTGAACCTTGTAAGCATTTACATTCGTTATATTAATATCTGATAAAATAATAATCTGAAAAAAGTGTTTGTGGGAATAAGGTACATTTTTTTCTTGAAAATCGTGTGCAAACTATGCTATAAAACATGTAATTAATGAAAACAAGCCTTTGGCTTAGAATAGTCTGTAGAGGCTAGGTTCGCCATAGAATATTGAGTTCGTATTAATGGTCTCGGATCGCGCGTGTCACGATACAGGCTTGCAGCAAAGGGACACGACACGACATCGCTATGACGGAGCAGGACGTTGTTGCTGCAGACGAGCTGAAGAGGTTCTGTCAGCAGCACGTCCACCACGCGCAGTCTAGATCATTCCGACGCTTTCAAACGGGCAGCGGAGCCGAAATCAAAAATAATCACTGGTGCATGCAGCTTTGTGGTTTAAAACTCGATACGCTTGACGTGGATGTAATGTTTTACACGAATAAACATTATGCGTTTCCACGAGAAAAATGTGTCCCTGCCGAGTACAGCGGAAAAATTTTAAGGATTTATACGGAGAGCATGCATCACGGCTATGTGAGACTGATCGAAGAAAGAAGCGGCACCGAATTTCAATATTACTTACCAAAAATGGAAGTCTTCGATGTCAATCTTACTATTCATGACCCCGCCCGTCAACGCCAGTGAGTCATTTCAAGTCCACGGTATTGCGATTGAGTTAGAGTTTAGTTTGTGTTGTTGACCTGAGGTCAACACCGTCCCAACCCGCGCACTTGAAATCGATTTTCAACACCGCGCTAACACGATGTTAACACAGTGTTAACACCGTGTTAACACCGTGTTAACATCGTGTTAACACCGTGTAATCGCCGGGTTGAGTTTGAAAGCTAAAATTCATCAAACGTTAGTTGATTTATAAAAAATGTTTATCGTCAATTTATTTTAATAAGATTTGTCTAATAAGTTTCCGATAGGATTAACTAACCCTAAACTGTCATCGAAACTGCAACGAAACCGTCGAAAATAAGTTAACTCTTGGATAGGAGAAAAAAATGACCTGGGTTGGCGTGGTGTTGAAACCAATCAATTTGAACTCAACGGTCACTCGCTTGTTTACCAATTGAGCCATTCTCGTTAAATTCTCGTATGTCTATTTGCCGCAAGCGGCGCAAGGCCTAGGCGTGCACACAAGTGTGACCACGTATCGCCCAGTTAATAGCTAACTATTAAAGTTATTATTAACTTTAATATATAGTCAATATTATTAACTATATATTATTAACTATTAGTTAAGACCTAACCGGTGTTAACACCAGGCTAACACCGTGCTAACCTGGGCAACGGGTTGAGACGTTCAGATTGAGAACGAGTTACCCAAAAATTTCAACTAAGCTCCAACACCGTTCTAACACCGTGGACTTGAAATCACCAGGTGTGTTTCCAAACTTCACCCCAATTTGCTAAGAGACCCCGCCGACAACAATTTCACTCTGAACAACATGACACCGCTTCAAGACCACGTTCCTGCCGTCCACTGTCTGTACTGGCCTGTACAGGCGTCCGAGTGGATCACGAGAACACGCCGTCACGCCTGTCCGTCCAAGTCTGTCATCAAGCAAGTCGTCAGATATGGGTGTGACTTTGTTGGCGTAGCGCACAAACTGAGTTGTAACGGGGAGCATAAGAACGAATGGAGGTTTTCATTCTCAATGGCAGAATTGCTCATCATACGCAGCTGGACGAACGAGCAGAGAATCGTGTATCGATCTCTCAGATTTGTTTGCAAGATGATATCGCAAAGGGCAGCAGAGCTGAAGCAAGAATCAGCCTTGCGCACATATTTTTTCAAAACTCTGATGCTATGGTCGTGTGAGGAACTACCGAAAGAATTTTGGGCTGAACATTCGTTAGTGCATTCGATACAACAGTTGGTTGTAGAAATGGCCGATTGGCTGACAGCGAAGTCATGCTACAATTATTTCATACCAGCCAACAATATCATGGATCACCTGATGGACACTGACGTATCCAGCGATGTTGCTGCTCTTTATAATGCGTTCGCTACGCGAGATTCAATTGTACGTGCGAAGATATGTTGCACTCACGAGGAGTCCACAAGGAGGTACACAACTCGGACGCCTACATTGAACAAGGACAAAATCCGCAAAACAGATATACCCAGTTGGATTCATAGAGGTTTGGTAATTTTAGATCGCGTTTGCAATGCACAAGACAACAAATATCATGGCATAGATTCACCAAAAATTTCGGATGGATTGCAGATAACCCTAATACAAGAACTGGGTGATGTTTTTCACGGACTCGCTTGTCACAGAGAGGCAGTCATCCGCGGCACTATGAGTCTGCGACGAGCAGAAGAATACTTTAGTGCCGCTACGAGACTATATCAGTCAACGAAGCGAATTAACATTTCCATCGAGGCTGAAATTGAGTACTTGATCGGCGACTTCTTTAAAATGTATGACCCTGACCGCAAGAACACACGCAAAATCGACGACGTGTCCACGAAGAACGTGCTGAGTAGCCGATCAAATGTGGCATCTGTTCGAGCCTGTGAATTTTCAAAATGTTTACTGTACACAAGAAATTTCGAGCAGTGCAATCGTGAATTAATCGAACCAAATGCACAACATTGTGATACGAAGTCATTGGTTATCTATGATGCTTTGAAAAATACTGCTGAAAGAAACTATGATATCAAGGAAGTGCACTTCTACAGAGAGTGGCTAAAACGCAGTCCGTCTGTGAATGTGTCATGGTTTATCGCCAAAGCGTATCTAGCCAATCTCTACTACACTCAACGCCACTACAGGGCAGCGCTTGAGACGTGCAATCAGATTGTGACAGTGTCCAACTATTCTAACGCCAATCGCTGGTTTGCAGAGTACACTTTCACGGTGTTGTTGTCGACGCAGTGCGCAGCAGTTTACGACGAAGAACTCCAAACGCTGCTCGGATTGTGTTCGCTCTGCGCGTTTGTGTCAAATGCACCGTGTAGAACAGACTCGAGCTCTGTGTGCCTCGCTGTGTGTCCAGTCCAGTTCGTTCTCTATCTCAAGGCGCGCTGTGCCTTCGATCAGGCACGTTGGACTGAGGCTAAGCAATATGCGATGGAATACGTTCAACATGTTTGTCCTGTTCGTGTATTCAACTTTGAACGAAAACTACTTTATATGGCAATACTTGTTGCATACCTTCCTGTTCGATTTTTTGCAAAGTTTCTGAATTCAAATATTTGAATAGCAGTATAGCTTAAAGGCCTACGCATATTTTGAGGCCAAGTTTGTCTGTATTTTGGGCCTATTTGAGTAAGTACAGATCGGTTAATCAATTAACATTTACAACAATCAATTATCATTTTACAACAATTTTTAAAAACATTTAATGGTACAGCGAACAGATAGGCCTACATGTAGGATGTCTGACTTGAAAGTAATCAGAGCTCTTATGGACGTTTTATGATAGGTAAATAAATATGCAAATAGTATATTCAAACGTGGATTGCGTTGATACAGATTTTATGTTGCATAATGTGCACGAGGACTGAGAAGTCAATGATGTTTCAGTGATTCTATTTATAGGCCTACATGTACATGCAGCCCGGTTTTGTTTATATTTACGTTGAATAACTTAATTATTTTTCCCGACCAGTCAGCAGCTGCCGATAGACTAAGCACAATCATGCCCCGCAAGCTAGTCCTTAAACTGCCCTGATTTATTTAACGCACTATTTGCAAAGAGCTACATGTAGTTCTTGCACATTAAATTATTTTTAAAGAATACAAAAAATGAAAGTGTCACGTTTTTGAAATAAAGTTAATAAAAACGTTAACTCACTGTGTTAATTTTTCAATGATTATTTGGAATATTGGATAGATATGTTATATCTAAGCATCGAGTTACTTCATAATAATCACTTCGATATTTCGCCACTAAGGCAGACAAAATAATGTAAATTAACGTTCCCTCACGGCGCTATCCACCACGTCACGAGCCGGGTGGCCAAGAGGAGTCACGACGCTTCAGAGGGTCACTGCTCGGACCGGCCCATCGAGCGTTAGCTGCGGACGATCCGGGGGGCTGGACACTGGACACGGACAGCCCCCTCTCGGATGTCAAGGTCGTGCCCGGCGGCGGTGGGCGAAGCGCCATCATGCATTGTTGAAGACATTGTATTGCCTGTGGCCTGGGATGAAGAAGGGAAGAGTATTCGGTCTCTGTCAGTCAAGTCTACTACGGGTCCGCAGACTTGATTGAACTAATCTCATAATGCCTATTCTTCTTACTTATATCCGTACCCACCATTGCGAAATAATCTCGAGTTAGTCAATCGGCGAGTTGAGAGTGACCGTTGTCAATCTCCTGTGCCTAGCGTGACGTCACTCAATCCGCCGATTAAGCCAATTCGCGGTCAGCTCGCAATGGTGAACACCAATATTAGAGTCCTTTCAGTCAGTATGCCTAGTTCTTTCAGGAGATATCACTGTTATCAGTACGCTTACTTCTTTCATGAGTGCCACTTTTGTCAGTATGCCTATTTTTTTCTTCAAGGTTATTTTTGTTAGTATGCCTTACTCTTGACTCAATATGGTGTTAGGCTATATTATATTTGATCTTATTTGGCATCAAAAATAAACAGCACCATAAATGCACAACTCACGTGAGATACCAACAGGGCAAAAAACGATAGGTCCGTAAGGGACACCATATATGGCATCCAACATAGAAATCTTCGCATTACACAATGACCAAGAAACATCATTCAACTGATAGCACGTACACTGCAGCGACTGGGGGTAATTTCAAGCATAGCACAGTCTTCTTTTTCAGTATTCTACCACAAGGAAGGTCTTTGGTGTCCCAGTGCATGACGGCGCTTCACCCACCGCCGTCGGGCACGACCTTGACATCCGCAAGAGGGCTGTCCGTGTCCACCGTCCAGCCCCCCGGATCGTCTGCATCTGACGCACGAGATCAATATAAGGTAGGTTTTACCACCCTAGCCGATCTTCGGCCCCTTTCTTCATCTCTGCATACGATTCCTTCCCAAGCAATTCGTCTACCATCCCGATCGGTGGCTTTCCCGGTCTTCTCTTTCCCTCCTTTCTTCCCACTATCATATCTCTCAGCAAACCCTATCCTCTTATTACATGTCCCATCCAGTTTTTCTTTCGTTTTATTATCACTTCCATCATAGTCCTTGTTTCCCCCACTCTCTTCAACACTTCTTCATTCGCTATCTTCTCTGTTCAGCTACTCTTCTCCATATCCACATTTCAAATGTTTCTATTCTTCGTATGTCCTCCTTGAGCATCCAAGTTTCAGCGCAGTATAGTGCCATAGACTAAGCCACCGCCTTCACAATCCTCTTTTTGATTTTTTTACTGAGCCCTTTAGTCAACAAACTCCTTTCTTTTGCTAAAATAGCAATCACAAATTTAATCAATGAATTAATAATTTTCTTTAAGCAACACAAAACACTAATTACTAATATACGATATTAAAAAACCTTAATATGATAAATTAATGAATGCTCGAGCCTTTTTGTGAATTCTGAACCCCACATGATGAAAATTTAAATTTTACTTCAAGTCGTCGACTGGGGCCTAGAGGTAATTGTGACTAAATTTTATTAAATTTTGTCAGGGGGAAGTTGGTCAAAAACGACTTTGAAAGTTTCGTGAGAAGTCAAAATTGATGGAATTTTAACCTTAGGAATATTCAAGACAAATTGAAAGTTGCATATAAAAGTTTAAGAATATTTCAGCAGAGGTGCACAACTTTTAAAAATATATGTATCATAGAGAACCAACTAAACCGGGGGAAGGGTTTTATGATAATAATTTTGTGCACCCAGAGGGTGCCGCCAAAATGAAAAAGGTACGTTATTTGTGAATTTTGAACCCCACATGATAGACATTTAAATTTGATTTAAAATCGTGGACTGCGGCCTAGGGGATAAAATTAAGTTAAAAATTATCAGGGGGTCGTGGGTCAAAACAACTTTGAAAGATTCGTGACAAGTCAAATGGGATTTTAACCTAGGAATATTTCAGACATAATTATTGAAAGTAACTTTTATAAATTTATGAATATTTCATCAGGGATGCACAGCTTTTTGAAATACATGACATTGTATCATAGGGATAAAACGGGACCCGGGAAGTGTTTATGATGATTAACACAAAAAGTTGTCCACCCCTGCTGAAATATCCCTTAATTTATAAAAGTTACTTTCATAGCGTTTGAAATTTTCCCAAGTTAAAATCTCATT